>JAUCMX010000023.1:1108523-1166023 GCA_033459395.1 Hemibagrus guttatus | reverse complement strand
GATCCACCAGAATAATGGTCATGATGATCTGAAAAGGTAACCAGCAAATGATAAAGACTGAGGAATAAACATGCAGGAACCAAACGTCGTCCATGTTGCGGATCTGAACCTCAGGAGACGACCTCACCGCTCGGGCTGTTAGCGTGTTAAAAGTCACCATAATCACAGCAGGAACTAAATATTGTGCTAAAAGCTGGATAGTAACAAGAGAACCAAACCACATCTCATAGTCATGTACAGGCACCAAGTAACATCCCGGTTCACTCGTTCCTAAAACGCGAACGTGTACCGTTTCTAACGAGCCAAGAAACAAAGCAAAAATCCAGAGCGCCGCACAAGTGATGTTCCTCTTTGTTTTTTCTGAGGTGATTGTTATCTTTGGTGCTGATCCTCTTGTCAGCGACAGGTAGCGCTCGACAGATATATACGCTAGGAAAAACGAGCTAGCGTGGATGTTAGCCACAATGATTAAATTGGAAAAGCGACACAGGAAATCGCCCCAAATCCAAACGTGATCCAATGCCACTTCCAGCATGGAGATGGGCAAGATGAGCATAAGCATGGAGTCGGCCACGCCCATGTTGAGGATGCAGAATATCGCGGTGTTATGTGTACGGCGTCGCTGCCAGTTCACCCAGACCACCGTCAGGTTCAGGATCACTCCCACGATGAACAGAACCAGGTGGAGCAGGAAGAGGCCGATACGCCGAGACGCAAAGTCCAGCTTGATGTTGCAGTGTTCAGGGAGCCACTCTGAGTCGTTGTCGCTCTGCATCTAAACAAACACAAAAACTCACAACACTTCACACAAGCTGAAGAAGCTGCAACACCTCACATGCCAAAACCTCACCAAAATTAAACCTCACCTTTAAACTGACAGAAATCACTGACTCTTGTTTTACTACATTTGTATTCAACCTTTAATTGTTATCTTTTCATTTTTGTAAAGCAGCCACGTTTATATACATTATTAAATAAATACACTATCAACACTGTGAGAACATCTGTGGGGTGAAAATTTTATCAACAAAAACATTTAAATATTTAAACAAAATTCTGGAATATATTTAAAGTAACAAAGAAAGTGTCTTTTTATTATATGTTTATAATATAAAAACATTTTCAGCTTAATAACAATGCAAAGTTTCATAGCCTCAGGAGTTTATTATTATTATTATTATTATTATTATTATTATTATTATTATTGTTATTATTGTTGTTATTATTATTATTATAGTAGCAGTGTTACAGACCTTTAAGGATAATATTATGCAGTTTCCTTAACCTAATTAAATATCACACCGGATGACGTGAAAATGTGAAAAAACCCTAAAAATGTTTATTTTTGGGTTGATGATTTACATTTTGTAAACAACCATCATTTATATTTTTTATTCAACTGTATGTGAGAATTAGTGTGGAGGAATTGCTTATCCCTTTATCTTTTTTAATAGTGAATTACACAATATTTTGAGTAATAAAGCAAGCTATAAAGCAAGTCGATTTGTACATTTAATGTATAAATGTTCTTACTTGTTAAAGAAAAATGACACAAACTCATTAGTATAAATTAATTCTATAATTAAACAAATTCACGTCAGATATTTCCTTTTAACAGACAGATATTAGAGTTTTTCCTCACCTTTGTGATAAAATGTGCCAAAAGGCGTTGAATAAAAGTCTGAGCTCCACTCACGCTGGCTGTACTGGAGGGACTGGAGGTTCAGTGAGATGCACGCAAAGAAAAAGCATGTTATCTGCCTAAACATGAGTACTTCCTGATAGTAGGAAAGGAAAAAGGGAATTTGTTTCCTCAGCAGGATTTGAGAAACGGTAAAGTCGATCGTTAACCTCTGAGCTTTCGTCCTTCTGGAGAGGAAATGGTTTTAAATAAACATCACGAAAACAATGTGTGCATCAATAGATTAGATATCTGTGAGCTCACGTTAACATTATAACACTTTATTAACTGTGAATGACAGGATTTCACGGGGAACTTTTCTCTCTTGCTCACTTTCTTATAACAGAGAATGTTAGAACAATGTTCCAGAAGATATTTGTCCGGTTTTCAGGTGGCTCTAACATTTTGCCATGGTTCATTTCTTAATAGGCGTTGATTTGTTTCACAGTTTACAAAAAAATTCTTCATGTGAATGTTCCTATGATTACAGGAAGGTACAGAGAGGATTAAAAACAGTTAAAGGAAGCAACATTCACACATTATTCTGCTAGAATTACAAAGGAGGCGTGGCCTCACAGTTACAGTTACAGTGAAGGAGCCGTTCTGGTGCTTTTTAGTTGCAGTGAAGGAAATGCGGCTTCTGTGAAATCAGTCTATTAATTAATTATCCTATCTATCTATCTATCTATCTATCTATCTATCTATCTATCTATCTATCTATCTATCTATCTATCTATCTTATCTATCTATCTATCTATCTATCTATCTACATTAATAATGAAATAAAAACATGACCGTGTTTTAAAAAAAAAAAAAACATATCAATTTGCATTAAAGTAGAAAGTAATTAAACTAAAACAGAGTACAGAAAATTTTTTCCCAGGTTTTGTTTATTTTGAGAAAGCTGTAGTTAGAGTTTAGTTTCAGTGAGCAGAATGGTGTGAGTTTAATTCCCAGTGTTGGAACTGCTGAGTCACAGACTTCATCTGCAAACCCCCTTCTCTCTCTCTCTCTCTCTCTCTCTCTCTCTCTCCCATTCTCCCTCTCTCCCTCTACCTCCCCACCTCCCTCTCTCGCTCTCTCTCCACCTCCCTCTCCCCACCCCCTCTCCCTCTCTCTCAGTCTCTCTCCCTCTCTCTCTCTCACCCCCTCCCTCTCCCCACCCCCTCTCCCTCTTCACACCCCCTCTCCCTCTCTCTCTCTCCCCCCCCTCTCCCATTATCCCTCTCTCCCTCTACCTCCCCACCTCCCTCTCTTGCTCTCTCTCCACCTCCCTCTCCCCACCCCCTCTCCCTCTCTCTCAGTCTCTCTCCCTCTCTCTCTCTCACCCCCTCCCTCTCCCCACCTCCTCTCCCTCTTCACACCCCCTCTCCCTCTCTCTCTCTCTCTCTCTCTCCCCCTCTCTCTCTCTCTCCCATTATCCCTCTCTCCCTCTACCTCCCCACCTCCCTCTCTCGCTCTCTCTCCACCTCCCTCTCCCCACCCCCTCTCCCTCTCTCTCAGTCTCTCTCCCTCTCACTCTCACCCCCTCCCTCTTCACCCCCCCCCTCTCTCTTCACCCCCCCCCTCTCTCTCTCTCACTCTCTCTCCCTCTCTCTCTCAGTCACCCCCCCCCTCCCCTCCCTATGAAGAAATGAACTCAGTGAGTGAAGATGTTGGTGATGAACTCCAGGAATCTCTTGCCATATTGTTCAGGATGGACTGTAGAGATCTCCGCCCCCGACTGCAACACAACAACAAACAAAATTAGAACTAAATACTGCTGTATTATTTATTATTTGTAACAACAATACTGACATAAATATGATTAATCAGATCCTCTATGTCTGTATGGCAGACAGACAGACATGCAGGCGGACAGATAGACAGACAGAGAGAGAGGCAGACAGACAAACAGGCAGGCAGACAGACAGTCAGGAAGACAGGCACACAGTCAGTCAGGAAGACAGACAGATAGACAGACAGAAAAGCAGGAAACCAGACAGACAGACAGACCCCAGTATCTGTGATACTCACTCCATGCTTGACGGTCTTCGCAGCGTGTGCTGCTTTTTTCTTGGTGTCGTAATGAGTCAGGATGTTTATCAGCCCCATGAAGTAAACTTCTCTCTGTGGAGCTGCTGAGGAGAACAGAGAAGCTTTGTTAAATTTCTTACTTCTGTTATTCACTTCACAAACAACTCCACAATCAACTTCACAAACACAAATAAATCCACAAACCCCACAAACACACAACTCCACTAATGACTCTACAAATAAATAAAAAAAACCATTATAAAACCCAAACTACGCACACAATTTGACAAATGATTTCACTTATTATACATTAAATCACTTTTTTAGTTTATTAATCGATTCATGAACACAGAACCTCACCAGATGCACTTTGGATTCCATAAACATCTACACGTGGATCAAACTCTGCCAGAGTGGTGGTTTTCCGGGTGGGAACTGAACTGGCCCCGCCCTCAGGTGACGTGCTGGGAGACACTGATGCTAACACAGACATGCCGTTTTCCTGCTCCTCCTCTGCCTCACATGCTGAGTCTTCATCCTCCTCCTCATCCTCTCGCTCTCCTTTGTCCATGTCATGAATACCCAACAACAGACTGTAGTCCATGAGTTTTAGCCTCACGAGAAACTGTACAACACACACACACACACACACACACACACACACACACACAGTCAATCAGTGTGAGTGGCCTGTGTGTCTGTCTCAGTGAAGGAGGCATAACCTGTGTGCCAGTCTCAGTGAAGTAGGTGTGGCCTGTGTGTCTGTCTCAGTGAAGTAGGCGTGACCTGTGTGTCCATGTCAGTGAAGGAGGTGTGGCCTGTATGCTTGTCTCAGTGAAGGAGGCGTGACCTGTGTGTCAGTCTCAGTGAAGGAGGTGTGGCCTGTATGCCTGTCTCAGTGAAGGAGATGTGACCCGTGTGTCAGTCTCAGTGAAGGAGGTGTGGCCTGTGTGTCAGTCTCAGTGAAGGAGGCATAACCTGTGTGCCAGTCTCAGTGAAGTAGGTGTGGCCTGTGTGTCTGTCTCAGTGAAGTAGGCGTGACCTGTGTGTCCATGTCAGTGAAGGAGGTGTGGCCTGTATGCTTGTCTCAGTGAAGGAGGCGTGACCTGTGTGTCAGTCTCAGTGAAGGAGGTGTGGCCTGTATGCCTGTCTCAGTGAAGGAGGTGTGACCCGTGTGTCAGTCTCAGTGAAGGAGGTGTGGCCTGTGTGTCAGTCTCAGTGAAGGAGGCATCACCTGTGTGTCAGTCTCAGTGAAGGAGGTGTGGCCTGTGTGTCTGTCTCTGTCAACAGATCTTCACCTCATAATGAAGAAATTCTTTTCCACACACTGTACTGTTTTTCCAAAATGAAAAAAATGATAAAGAATTTTTAATAATGTAACTTATATTTCGATGATGTTTAAACACGAAGAGAAATGTTTCTCTCAGCACTGAAATGCTTTTCATCACCAGAATAAAAACGGAGAATGATCAGAGGTCCGAGGATGGAATGTTTTCCAACTCCTCTTTCATTAGTGCACTTTTCCTGCTGTTGTTTAAACCGGATCTATAGGTGCTGAGAAATCACTAAAACTGTTATCTTTACTTCAGACAGAGCCAAGCAGTCACAAGACCCAAGAACCCAGAGCAGGCTGGTCGGGAAAACATCAGCATTAAACAGCAACTTCAGCACTTAAACACACTCTTAAACACACGCACATGACCCAGCGCAGCTAATGCTAAACACAAACACACAATATATCACAAATGATGTAAAAATATTCCATAATTACTCTACAGTGTAATGTTTATGTGATTTACTCTTTTGGGTTGGGAGTGTGAAGTTGGAGGTTTTTAAGGTTTCGGTTCGGTTTATTATAATGCCAAAGCGGGAAATTTTTTAAAAAAATTAAAAGACGTTTTGCTACATAAACAAGTTTTTAAAAGGTTAAAATATTATTATCTAGCTAACTTGAATAAAAATGCTGCAGTTTCTGATTTTAAACCCCCAGATCGAAAACTATTGTTTTCGATTTTTGAGTTAAACTCAGAAACTGCAGCTTGTTGATCAAGTTCGCTATTTAAATAATATTTTAAAACCCTTGTAAAAACTGGTTTAGCCAATTACGTCTTTTAAATAATTTTTAAAATTCCCAGCTTTGGCAGGTTTAATAAACCCGAACCAAAACTTAAAACCCCCCCACATCTAACCCCTGCCTTCAAAAACATTAACTGAGAGTAAAGTCAATAAACTTTTTATATTTTGTGTGTTTGTGTTTAGCATTAGCTGCGCTGGGTCATGTGCGTGTGTTTAAGAGTGTGTTTAAGTGCTGAAGTTGCTGTTTAATGCTGATGTTTTCCCGACCAGCCTGCTCTGGGTTCTTGGGTCTTGTGACTGCTTGGCTCTGTCTGAAGTAAAGATAACAGTTTTAGTGATTTCTCAGCACCTATAGATCCGGTTTAAACAACAGCAGGAAAAGTGCACTAATGAAAGAGGAGTTGGAAAACATTCCATCCTCGGACCTCTGATCATTCTCCGTTTTTATTCTGGTGATGAAAAGCATTTCAGTGCTGAGAGAAACATTTCACTTCGTGTTTAAACATCATCGAAATATAAGTTACATTATTAAAAAATTCTTTATCATTTTTTTCATTTTGGAAAAACAGTACAGTGTGTGGAAAAGAATTTCTTCATTATGAGGTGAAGATCTGTTGACAGAGACAGACACACAGGCCACACCTCCTTCACTGAGACAAAAAATTTACAACAGGGCCACACCCTTCCTTCCCCCCCTTTAAAAAGGCCCCCCCTTTAAAACACAAAAGGTCATGCCTCCTTCACTGAGACGGACACACAGGCCACACCTCCTTCACTGCTAATGGCATCATTGTGGTCATGCTAGGGGATGTGGGTTGGACGTTAGGGTTTAGGGGATAGGTTGGGGTTAGGGGATGTGGGTTAAAGGTTAGGGTTAGGGGGTTTGGGTCAGGGATTAGAATCATGTTAGGGTTTATGGGCTAGGTTGGGGTTAGGGGATGTGGGTTGGACGTTAGAGTTTAGGGGATAGGTTGGGGTTAGGAGATGGGGGTTGGAGGTTAGGGTTCGGGTTTAGGGGATAGGTTGGGGTTAGGGGGGAAATTGGGTTTGGGTTTTGGGGGGGAGGGGTTTTGGGTTTTAATGGGGGGTTGGGGTTTTTTTTCAGAAGTTGGAATCAGGTTGGGGTTTAAGGGATAGGTGGGCGGGGTTTGGGTTAGAGGATGGGGGTCTGGTTTATGAACCCTAGGTTAGGGTTAGATGTTTGGATCAGGGGTTGCAGGTTAAAGGTTGGGGTAGGGATCAGGATTTCAGGTTGGGGGTGCAATTAGGGAACAAAAGATGGGTCATCGGGTAGGTTTAGGGGTCAGGTTGGGGGGTTGGCGTTATGAACTGAGGATGGGGTTAGGTGTTGTGAGGATTGAGGAGTCAGATTAACCTGGATGAGGATTTAGAATAGGGATTGGGACACTGTGAACTCATGTAGGTGTGTGTAATAAGTGCTTTCTTTTTTTCCTTTTTTTTTCATGTTCGACAAAGGAGGCTGGACCAAAGGGTCTGGACAAAAAGGTGTTCACAAAGGTGAGTGCTTAAAAGATAAGTGCTATCAAGGTAAGTGTTTTTAAAAAAAAATAGGTTTTCACTGAAGTGATCAGCACTTTCAATCCAAAAACTCTTTTTGCGTCTCTTAATGCCCCATCCAGCCTTCCCATGTGGAACCTGGGAAATTTATTTTGTTTTTTTGTGTTGTTTATGTGATGGTCTGGGTCCCTTGATTTTTTAGGGAAAGTGTATGTATCCCCAATTCAGTCCTTCAGACTTGACTCCTGTGATATTATAAGGATGGACCCCTAGTGTGGACCTAAAATGAAAGGCTAAATATGTTTCTATTATGAAGGGCCTAGTGTGGGTTTCCATTTTTCATTAATTCCCATGGGAATCCATGTATTCAATCTATGTATGCACTTTATTTCCTTTCCTTTCTGTTGCATTTGCTTCCAAACCTGAAATGATTTATTTTTCTGTTCCCTGTTCTGTGAAGTGTTTAACTAGACATGTATTTTTAGAGTGGTGTGTTATGTGATGTATGTGTCGTTTTAATTGTGTCAATAATGTTTTTTAGTTTCCCCAACATACCCTAGGTGGCAGTGTAGACATGTTATGCAATAAAGTATGTTTTCTGTGTTGAGTTTGAGGTTTGATTGAATGTGTTTCCCTGAAATATATCTTAATTTGTTAATTTGTTTAATTAGTTATGATTAGGGTTAGGGTTTAGGGTTAGGGTTATCAAATTTTGGGTTAGGGTTTAGGGTTAGGGTTTAGGGTTAGGGTTATCATTAGGATTAGGGTTATTATGTAAAGCAGTAAAGCAGCAGTGTAGGTAAAATTAGACTATGTTTTTTTTTTGTTTGTTTGTTTTTACTAAAAATATTAAATAGCATCATTAGAAAGCTAACTAATATTTAGCTGATTTTAATTTTGCAGTACAAGCATCTGAACATGTCCGAGCAGGTCAGCTAGCCTTGAACTAAATATTATTGTGTGTAAAACACTGGGCTATGACTGCAAGCAGTAACATCATACATTCACATACTGTAGAGGTGTGTGTGTGTGAGAGAGGGTGTGTGTATTTTGTGTGTGTGTCTTGTGACATTGACTTGTTTTTGTTTGAAAATGAGGAGCAGTGAAATTTCCAGAGAAGAAAAGGAAAATCATATTTTACAGTTTTAACCTTGTGAGGACATTTACTTAGTCACCATGAGGAAAAAAAACATGTGTATAAGTGTGTGTGTGTGTGTGTGTGTGTGTGTGTGTATGAGTGTGTGAGTCTGTGTGTGTGATCATGTTTGTGTGTATGTACGTGTGTGTGTGTGTGTGTTTTGTGTATGTGAGTGCGTATGTGTGTTTTTTGTGTGTGTGGGGTGTGGTTTTGTGTGTGTGTGTTTTTGTGAGTGTGTATGTGTGTATGTATGTGTTTTTGTGAGAGTGTATATGGGGTGTGATATTTTGTTTTGTATCTGTTTGTGTGTGTGTATGTGTGAGTGCGTATGTGTGTGTGTGTGAGTGCGTATGTGTGTATGTATGTGTGTGTGAGTGTGTGAGTCTGTGTGTGTGATCGTGTTTGTGTGTGTTGTGTGTGTGTGTGTGCATATGTGTGTGTGTGAGTGCGTATGTGTGTGTGTGTGTGTGTGTGTGTGTGTGTGTGTGTGTACGTGAGTGTGTATGTGTGTATGTATGTGTGTGTGAGAGTGTGTATGTGTGCATATGTTTGTGTATCTGTGTGTATGTGAGTGTGTGTGTGTGAGTGCAGGTCAGAGTAATGACTCACGTCCACGTCACGGTTCAGCTTCTCCATGAGCTTCTCCTTCTCCTCATCACTGACGTAAATCCTCTGCATGTTGTTCCTGAAGTCCATGTCCTTGAAGGTGGGCAGATCTTTCTCCTGTGAGGACCAGTGTTTAAACATCTCCTTAAACATCTCCTGAGATTATTTGTTGATATCAGATGATATTGTAGTTTATATTAAACTTTTCAATATCTATTCAATAATCTTCAGATGGACACAGAGGATCCACCTGACACACAACTACAGAATCTTCTTAAATCTGACCTTCTCTTTATCACTCGCTTCACGAGACACCAAGGAGCCCTAAAGAGACCAGAAAAGAATGTATGAGATGTGCGCCTTCTAGTGGCGTGTATGTTCAAAACAGGAGAATTTCATTCAGTACCACTCATCACCACCAGGGGGCGGTGCCTGTGGGCTTATTGCTGTATTTAGTACTTTCACTCCAGTCAGATGGAACACTGTTAAGATCAGGAAACAACAACGTGAATTTCTTCTGGTCACGATACCTTCAGGTCGTATTTTGTGTGGATGGTCAGCCGGTGACTGAACATGTTCCTCATGATGATGAAGTACGTGTCCTCGTTGTTGACAGTAACGCGGTACATGCCGAGGAACTGAGGGAGCAGCGTGACGCCGTGACTCTTCACAATGTGCTGGAAACACACACGTTCATCAGCGCACGATATTTATAACTTTATGTTCAGTACAATGAGGACAAAAAAACTCAAACACTCCAAGGAGCAGCTTTACATTTCACATTCTGTGAGACAAGTCACTTGTTGTCTCTTGTGTTCTATCAGCTATAAACACTCGTCCCCTCAGCAGTCTCTCTTTATTCTCTCTCTCTTCAGCTATAAACACTCGTCCCCTCAGCTGTCTCTCTTTATTCTCTCTCTCTTCAGCTATAAACACTCGTCCCCTCAGCTGTCTCTCTTTATTCTCTCTCTCTTCAGCTATAAACACTCGTCCCCCCAGCAGTCTCTCTTTATTCTCTCTCTCTTCAGCTATAAACACTCGTCCCCTCAGCAGTCTCTCTTTATTCTCTCTCTCTTCAGCTATGAACACTCGTCCCCTCAGCTGTCTCTCTTTATTCTCTCTCTCTTCAGCTATAAACACTCGTCCCCTCAGCTGTCTCTCTTTATTCTCTCTCTCTTCAGCTATAAACACTCGTCCCCTCAGCTGTCTCTCTTTATTCTCTCTCTCTTCAGCTATAAACACTCGTCCCCTCAGCTGTCTCTCTTTATTCTCTCTCTCTTCAGCTATAAACACTCGTCCCCTCAGCAGTCTCTCTTTATTCTCTCTCTCTTCAGCTATAAACACTCGTCCCCTCAGCAGTCTCTCTTTATTCTCTCTCTCTTCAGCTATGAACACTCGTCCCCCCAGCAGTCTCTCTTTATTCTCTCTCTCTTCAGCTATAAACACTCATCCCTCAGCAGTCTCTCTTTATTCTCTCTCTCTCTTCAGCTATAAACACTCGTCCCCCCAGCAGTCTCTCTTTATTCTCTCTCTCTCTTCAGCTATAAACACTCGTCCTCTCAGCAGTCTCATATACACATATCATACACACACACACACACACACACATACACACACACTCGTACACACATCATGCACATACATCAAACACACACACACACACACACACACACACGTAATACACACACACAAAAACACTGACACACACAAACGATCACACCATATTCTCATACACACGCCCCACACACACACACACACACACACACATACACACACACTCATACACACATCATGCACATACATCAAACACACACACACACACACACACACGTAATACACACACACAAAAACACTGACACACACAAACACGATCACACCATATTCTCATACACACATACACACACACACACACACATACACACACACTCATACAAATATCATGCACATACATCAAACACACACACACACACACACACGTAATACACACACACAAAAACACTGACACACACAAACACAATCACACCATATTCTCATACACACACACACACACACACACACACACTCATACACACATCATGCACATACATCACACACACACACACACATAATGCACACACACAAAAACACTGACACACACAAACGATCACACCATATTCTCATACACACACACACACACACACACACACACACACACACACACACACACATCTCCTTACAGAAAACTTTATACCAACTGTATGATTACTTGCGTTTTTGTTTTGTTTAATTTGATACTAAAGAAGCGCTAATCAAAACCTTCTGACCAATCAGAGTCCAGCAGCTCTCTATTACACTCCCTTTCTGTCTGATTTTTCAGCAGTCAATTGGTTTGTTATATTCATTCATTCATTCATTCATTCATTCATTCATTCATTCATTCATTCATTGTCTACCGCTTATCCGATCGATTCTCAGATCTCAGGCGTCATTGGGCATCAAGGCAGGATACACCCTGGACGGAGTGCCAACCCATCACGGGGCACACACACTCTCTCATTCACTCACACAATCACACACTACGGACAATTTAGAGATGCCAATCAATTCTTTCTTTCCTTACTTCCTTCTTTTTTTTTCTTTCTTTCTTTCTTTCTTTCTTTCTTTCTTTCTTTCTTTCTTTCTTTCTTTCTTTCCTTCTTTCTTTCCTTCTTTCTTTCCTTCTTTCTTTCTTTCTTTCTTTCTTTCTTTCTTTCCTCCCTCCCTTCTTTCTTTCTTTCTTTCTTTCTTTCTTTCTTTCTTTCTTTCTTTCTTTTTTTTTTTTTTCTTTTTTTCTCTCTCTCTCTCTCTCTCTCTCTCTCTCCCTCCCTCCTTCCCTCCCTCCCTCCCTCCCCCCTTTTCTTTCTTTCTTTCTTTCTTTTTTTTTTCTTTCTTTCTTTCTTTCTTTCTTTTTTTCTTTCTTTCCTCCCCCCCTCCCTCCCTCCTTTCCTTCCTTCCTTCCTTCCTTCCTTCCTTCCTTCCTTCTTTCTTTCTTTCTTTCTTTCTTTCTTTCTTTCTTTCTTCATTCCTTCCTTCCTTCTTTCCTTCCTTCCTTCCTTCCTTCCTTCCTTCCTTCCTTCCTTCTTTCTTTCTTTCTTTCTTTCTTTCTTTCTTTCTTTCTTTAATTTTGTATAAAGCGGGCGGGTGTTTATAAAAGCTGGGGAGTGTGGAGGGGTGCACAGACTTCTGCATTCAGCTATTCAGAGACACCATGTGCAGTTGCTGAATGGATTTTCTATCGAATAACAATCCAGGTATAATTTATTACCTGGTGATAATCAGACAGGATGTTGTGCATGTCCTCCACTTCCTCACTGGAAATCTGTTTGATGATAAACAACCGATCGTACGAGGAGAGCAGGAGATGTTCGTCGTGAGCCTCACTGTCCTTCAGCGGGGAACTGCGCACTAAAGACATCTCCAGACAGATGAATAAAATAATTCAATAAAATAAAAAGAAATAAAATAATCTTTAGATCTGTCAGGACTGTGTTATTATCATTCACTTTAATGTTGAACGTCATACAGTTTGTTAAAAAAAGTGGAATCCCCTACAATTTGTAAAATTAAATAAATAAAAAATATATAAGAACAACCAAAAAAAATTAATTAAACATCCCAAATTATAATAAACAAGAAAATAAAAGTATTTTAGATTAACATTATAAAAAATTATTTAAAATAATTTTTTTAAAATTTTTTTAAAAAAATTCCTGCTCTGGCTGTTTTATTATATTTTTTAAATTTAAGAATCTGTTCAGAAGGGAATTTATTTCTTTTCTTTTCTTATCTTTTCTTTTCTTTTCTTTTCTTTTCTTTTCTTTTCTTTTCTTTTCTTTTAAATTATTCTTAATTATTTTACAGAAAGTTTAAGGTTGCTAAATTTATGAATCTCTTCAGAAGGGAATTTATTTATTTTATTTTATTTATTTATTTATTTATTTATTTATTTATTTATTTATTTATTTTTTTTTTACAGGATGTTTAAGGTTACTAAAAAAAAAAATATGTTTAGAAGGGAATTTATTTATTTATTATTTATTTATATATTTATTTATTTGTTTATTTATTCTTAATTTGTTACAGGATGTTTAAGGTTGCTAAATTAAAAAACTGTTTAGAAGGTAATTTATTTATTTATTTATTTATTTATTTTTTTATTTATTTATTTATTTATTTATTTTTTATTTTTTTCAGGATGTTTAAGGTTGCTAAATGAAAAACCTGTTCAGAAGGTAATTAATTAATTAATTGATTTATTCTTAATTTTTTAAGGTCTCTGGTGTGGATGAAGGTGTTTAGTTGTTCAAGTTGAATGAATGAAGGCAGTCGCTGGGATCGGCTTCATGCAAAAGCTCATGCAAACACCAACGACAATAAAACCCACGTGGCCCTGAACACATTTGAATGTAAAAGCTCACCTGAGTGCCACGTCACCTGCGAAAACCATGAAGAACAGCATATGGTTTCTGAAGCTGATTTGACTACATGCTGTATCTCAGCATTTACACAAACTCATACTGCGCTGATTACAGTTCAGTGATTTCTCCAGACTTCACTATCTTATACGTTCAGACCCAGATCTGAAGAACTCGTGTGTGTGTGTGTGTGTGTGTGTTCATGTTTAGATTTCTAAATGTTCATAAATAAAGCTTCTTTTTCTTTCATCGTATTATAACAATATGATAAAATATGGAAATCTTCTCCATCTTAATTCCTAAACAAATAAAAAAAAACATCTCTGGAGCCTCAGAAGCTCACTGTGTGGATATCCACCATGTTTTTTACCTGATAGTCCTGATCCTCGATCCCGAATCTCTCTCTGAGGTTACGGAAAACCTGTGGGCAGTACTCCTTAAACTTAAAGTGTCCAGGGAGATTTTCTCTGTGAAGATAAGCACACACTGATATTAAACTTTACACCACACTAACACTCGATGTCTCCCAGTCACAATAATGTAGCCTTATTTACAGCATCATTAATCATCGTTAATATATCATCATCAATAAAACCTGAATTAAGTGATATGTATTCTATAAAAAATTAAATAGCTGAAACACTTAACATTATAAAATACTGCACTGATTAGCAAAAACATTTACAAATAGTGAATGCTAATATTTATTCAGCTGAATTTTAATTTAAGTGTAATTTAAGAGTATTGTTAATTTATGAGCATTTTAATTTTAACATTTAACATTACCATGCACTACAAATGAATCTGTTACATTTATTTATTCATTCATTTATGTATTTATTTATTCATTTATCATTCATTTTTGTTACATACATTGCTATTGCTTGAAAATTAATATATTAATTAACATTGAAGATCATCACTTTAATCTTAAAATCTTCAGTAATGTTTTTAATGTGTTTTAGTGAATCTAAAACATTTCCCTATATTTTACTTTATGTAAAAATATACAGTCATAACATTGTGAGCAGTGAGAGGTGAAGTGAATAAGACTGATGATCTCCTCATCATGGCACCTGTTAGTGGGTGGGATATATTAGGCAGCAAGTGAACATTTTGTCCTCAAAGTTGATGTGTTAGAAGCAGGAAAAATGGACAAGTGTAAGGATTTGAGCGAGTTTGATGAAGGACCAAATTGTGATGGCTAGACCACTGGATCAGAACATCTCCAAAACTGCAGCTCTTGTGGGGTGTTCCCGGTCTGCAGTGGTCAGTATCTATCAAAAGTGGTCCAAGGAAGGAACAGTGTTGAACCGGAGACAGGGTCATGGGCGGCCGAGGCTCATTGATGCACGTGGGGAGCGAAGGCTAGCCTGTGTGATCCGATCCAACAGACGAGCTACTGTTGTTCAAATTGCTGAAGAAGATTCATTCATTCATTGTGTACCATTTATCCGATCTATTCTCAGGTCACGGGGAGCCTCAGGCATCATTGGGTATCAAGGCAGGATACACCCTGGACGGAGTGCCAACCCATCGCAGGACACACACACACTCTCATTCACTCACACAATCACACACTACGGACAATTTAGAGATGCCAATCAACCTACCATGCATGTCTTTGGACCGGGGGAGGAAACCGGAGTACCCGGAGAAAACCCCCGAGGCACGGGGAGAATATGCAAACTCCACACACACGGTGGAGGCGGGAATCAAACCCCCAACCCTGGAGGTGTGAGGCAAACGTGCTAGCCACTAAGCCACCGTGCGCCCCCCCCCCCCCCTGCTGAAGAAGATTTTATATATATATATATCAGCAGTGAAGAAACTCATTAAAGGTCCTCCACAGTTCCAATCTAAAAAGGATCTAAAAAGGTTCCAGGAACTAAAATCGTTCCTGTTTGTTGTTTTCAAAACTCCAGTGAACTCAAAACCTCTGTTTACTAATCTGCCCTAATCTCCAAATCCTCCAAACAAGGCCAGAATTCCCAGACAGATTCCAGAAGATTCTTTTCCTCAAAAGGTTTTCATGTTCATGGTTTAACTGCTGAAGAGTTTCTTCTTCTTCTTTTTCTCGGTTTTATTTCTCAAGGTTTACTGTGTCCCAGTGGAAATGAGGACGCAGAATAAATCTGATCAACTAAACATCAAATTCAATAAAATTACCTGCGGAAGTGCCGAGAGAAGCGTAAAATAACCGAGGTTTCAATGTGATCATTTTTTATCAAAAACCTTGCAATGCTAATAAATAATGCTAATGTTAGTTATGTAAATGTGCACATTGTTACTAATGAGTTTTTGCAGCTGAAAGGAAATTCAGTGTTTTATGAATGAAACCATTTTTGTCTAAAATTCATTAAAATAATGATTTGTTTAATAAAGGTTTTTTTTTTCGGGTGTTGTCAGTGCATGATGATGTCATCAACTGGAGACGAACGGTTAAAAGCGATCTAACAGAAAGTGTTTCTTTGGCTCTCTGCGATTTATTACAACTATTTCTTGTGTGTTTTAGTAAAAAACATGCAAACAGTTTGGTGTAATGTGAACGTAAAAATTCAAACCTGACTTCAATATACTGTATTTCTGTTGATAAAATCGAACAGATTTGTAATTTTGTTCCCAAAACCCCAAGTAAAAATGAGATACGAGGCGATTCAGACCCATATTTTTGTTTTCGAGAGGAACAGAAACTCAGCAGTAACCTGAATCCTCAACATCTTATTATATATTTATATAAATGATTCATGACACAATACTATAAATCTTTGAAATAGAAAAACGTGATTGTGTTTTTCATCATTTACATCACTGTAACCTGAAGCATCAGGTGATATTTATAAATCCTGACAAAATGTCTGTAATTAAAGTAAGAAAAAGATGAACAAGATTTAAACGGCTTAAATACAAGAAAGAACAAAACTCTGATAGATTTCAGTGTGTGTGTGTGTGTGTGTGTGTGTGTGTGTGTGTGTGTGTGTGTTACTTGTTGAACAGATGGTAGTTGACTTTGATCTTGCTGTTGGCTTTAAAGTCATCAGGCAGCAGCATGACCGGAGCAGGAAGATGAAGCATGTCACTGACCTGCAGAGCAGCGAGAGTGTGGAGATGAAGCATCTGTAACTGAAACTGTTTGCTACACCGTCACGCTCCCGAGTGCTTTATTCCTCTTACACCACAGCAACGTCCCGAGCTTTCTGTTGGATCATCTCTGTTCCTCTCAGGTTTAATAAACAGCAGTAACACAACACTCATCATCTTACTGTAAATCACAGCTGCCTGTCTAACAGCCCTGGTGTTTAATCATGTGAGTGTTTAATCATGCGAGTGTTTAATCATGCGAGTGTTTAATCATCCGAGTGTTTAATCATGTGAGTGTTTAATCATGCAAGTGTTTAATAATGTGAGTGTTTAATAATGTGAGTGTTTAATAATGTGAGTTTTTAATCATGCGAGTGTTTAATAATGTGAGTGTTTAATAATGTGAGTGTTTAATAATGTGAGTGTTTAATAATGTGAGTTTTTAATCATGCGAGTGTTTAATAATGTGAGTGTTTAATAATGTGAGTGTTTAATAATGTGAGTGTTTAATAATGTGAGTTTTTAATCATGCGAGTGTTTAATAATGTGAGTGTTTAATAATGTGAGTGTTTAATAATGTGAATGTTTAATAATGCGAGTTTTAATAATGTGAGTGTTTAATAATGTGAGTGTTTAATAATGTGAGTTTTTAATCATGCGAGTGTTTAATCATGCGAGTGTTTAATAATGTGAACGTTTAATAATGTGAGTTTTTAAACATGCGAGTGTTTAATCATGCGATGTTTAATCATGCGAGTGTTTAATCATGCGAGTGTTTAATAATGTGAGTTTTTAATCATGTGAGTGTTTAATCATGCGAGTGTTTAATCATGCAAGTGTTTAATCATGCGAGTGTTTAATCATGTGAGTTTTTAAACATGTCAGTGTTTAATCATGGATTGTTTAATAATGTGAATGTTTAATAATGTGAGTTTTTAATCATGCGAGTGTTTAATCATGCGAGTGTTTAATCATGCGAGTGTTTAATAATGCGAGTGTTTAATAATGTGAGTTTTTAAACATGTGAGTGTTTCATAATGTGAGTTTTTAAACATGTGAGTGTTTAAATATGCGAGTGTTTAATAATGCGAGTGTTTAATCATGCAAGTGTTTAATCATGCGAGCGTTTAATAATGCGAATGTTTAATTATGCGAGAGTTTAATCATGCGAGCGTTTAATAATGCGAACGTTTAATTATGCGAGAGTTTAATCATGCGAGTGTTTAATCATGTGAGAGTTTAAGAATGTGTGTAGTGTGTAAGTTTTAGTGAGGGTGTACCGTATGGTTGATGCCCCAGGTGAAGACGCTCAGCACAGGATCACTGGCCCTGAACACCTCCACCTTTTGATGGACGAAGTGTTTCTTCTTGCTCTTGGTCCGGCGCAGTTTAGATGGCGGAGGGTTCGAAATGGAGATGGATTTTGGGGACGCCATGCTGTTTAAAAAAACAAGAGTTCCAGATGTGGTTCTCCAGATGTGGGTCTCCAGACACTGAGATCCAGATGCAGTTTGAAAGATGCAGTGATAAAGTCAGAGTGTTCCAGATTCCAGTGTTTCAGACACAGTGTAACCTCAACAGAGTAACATATGTAAAGTTACAGTGTAACCACCCGGGGGAAACAGACCCCGTGCAACAGCCCCCGTGTAACAGACCCGATGTAACAGACCCGATGTAACAGACCCGATGTAACAGACCCTTTTAAACAGACCCGATTAACAGACCCCATGCAACAGATCCCTTGCAACAGACCAGATATAAGAGACCCGAAGTAACAGACTCGGAGTAACAGACCCGATGTAACAGCCCCTGTTTAAACAGACCCCGTTTAACAGACCCGATATAACAGACCCGGTGTAACAGACCCCGTTTAACAGACCCAATATAACAGACCCGATATAACAGACCCGGTGTAACAGACCTGGTGTAACAGACCCGATATAACAGATCCGATGTAACAGACCCAATGTAACAGACCCCGTTTAACAGACCTGATATAAAAGACCCAGTGTAACAGACCCGGTGTAACAGACCCGATGCAACAGCCCCGGTGTAACAGCCCCGATGTATCAGACCCAGTGTATCAGACACTCCAGTCCCCGGCTTTCAGGGGTGATTCTGCTTTAAACAGCTCTTCGTCCAGCTTCACTCGCTGAAGGCATGTTGAATGAAAATGGGACGCGACCTGTCGCTACGTTCTCTCCACAGGTGTGTGTTTTTCTCCTGGTGGCTCCGCCTCCAGTCCGTAACCTCAGTTTCACACAAATAATTCTGTAGGACGATTCCAGGTGAAGGTGAAGATCAAACAGAACAATGATATAAAATTGCAGGTGTGTGAGCGAGTGTGTGAATGTGTGTGTGTTTGTTTGTGTGTGTGTGTGAGCGAGTCTGTGAGCGTGTGAGGTTCTTGCTGCTGCATGCCGGTGGAGCCTCAAAGGAACATGGTCATTTGATCCTCATGTGACTCTCTCTCTCTCTCTCTCTCTCTCTCTCTCTCCTCTCTCTCTCTCTCTCTCTCCCTCTCTCTCTCTGCCTCTCGCTCTCTCTCCCTCTCTCTATCTTTTGCTCTCTCTCTCTCTCTCTCTCTCTCTCTCTCTGTCTCTCTCTCCCCCCCCCTCTCTCTCCCCCCTCTCCCCCACTCTCTGTCTCTCTGTCTCTGTCTCTCTCTCTCTCTCTCTCTCTCTCTCTCTCTCCCTCTTTGTCCTTTTTCACTTGTTCTTTCTCTCTCATTACCCCCTCTTTTTCCTTTTTTTCACCCTTCACTGTTTTATTCTATATTTTTCTTTCTTTCTTTTTCTTTCTTTCTTTCTTTCTTTCTTTCTTTCTTTCTTTCTTTCTTTCTTTCTTTCTTTTCTTTCTTTCTTTCTCTTTTCTAGATTGTTTTTCCTCCCGTGTTTCTCTTTCTTTTCTCTCATTCTTTATTCACTCGAATCCCTCGTGTTTAACGTGTCTGTACGTTCTCCTGAAAGGTTCTCCACACGAAGAGAACGTCGGTGTCTCACCCACGAGATGTGAGACATGTCTCCGAGCCGAAGATCACAGAAGACGCTTTCAGTCTCATTGCAACACTTTATTTACATTAGTTACAGAGATTATAAATATGAAATAAAAAAAACCTAATAAAAATAAACGACATTAATATTACAGATTCATGAGCCGTGACAAAACGAGCTCCAAAAACCTGCAGATTTCACGATAAATAATAACATAAAAAAGAGAAAAGTTCAATAAATAAATGTGATGATTTTAATTTAAACGCATTTTAATAAAATAAACCTCATGAAGAAAACATGGAGTAAAATTAATATATATTAGTGAAGTGATGAGAGTTCACAAAAACCTTAAGTTATTAATGATAACAGATAATTAATCAACTCAAATACATACGTAGACATGAGACATGAGTATAAAAATACTGAAAAAAAAAAAAAAAAAATAAAATAAAAATAAAAATACACACGGACATGAGTATAAAAATGCTGAGATAAAATAGAAAGAGATAAAAAAAAAATGAGGTAAAAAGGAATTAAATAATAATTTGAGTTGAGACTGGAAGGTGATTATTGTAACACTGCATATGCTAATGAAGTGCAAAAAAAAATAATATAATATAATATAATATAATATAATATAATATAATATAATATAATATAATATAATATAATATAGCTGTGAGAGTCTTTCAGCGCTTTAGGACTTAATCTGTGTTTTAAATTGTGTTGAACTAAAGCCTACAGTCCTGAGGTCCACAAATAATCAAATGAAACCTAATTAAACACCTCGTTATGTTTTTTAAACAACACACACAAACACACACACACACCAACACACCACACACACACACACACACACAGATATTAGTATTAAAAACAGGAACATGTCTTACATTGTGCTGACTCAGCACGTGTTGTGGAGATTCAGAGACTAGTCGGAAATAAATCGTCATGGAAACGAGAGATTTCTACACATCGAGCGAGTCGAGTGAGTCGTGTGTTCCGGTCAAGGCCACTAGGGGGCGTAACAGGATCTGATCATTGTATAACACCTTTAGTGCTCTGCGGTCACCTTGCTGTCTCTTCATGGGTCAGGGTTATGGAAAAAAAAAAATAATAATAATAATAATAATAATAATAATAATAATAATCTCAGGCGCTGCAGGTCACGGCACTGTCTCTGCCTCGGGACGGCAGTTTGTTCCCTTTCTCGTCGACACACCAGCACTGACCACGCTGCATCCCACGAGATGACAAACACTGACCAGATATAAACAAAAACACAAATCAGAACACTATGCAAAACTTTTAAAAAGTTGAATACAACAACACAGTGATCCTAAAGAAGAGTAAATAAAGAGTATATGAAGAGAGGAATAACTTGTGAGGTCAGAACTTGTGAGGTCATTGAGAGGGTTCAGTGGCTCTGAAGTTCTCCACAGAGCCGCGGAGGAACAGCGCAACGTGACGCGACTCGGAGATTAGACTGGATTTGTTCTGATTATTTCTGAAGGAAATCCACGGCGTGTGAAAGGAAGCAGGACGAGCTGAAGGATGGAACCGAGAGAAAACCTGAGAACTAAAGACGGAGAGAATGAAAGGAAGGCGGAGAAGTGCGGAAAAAGGAAAATGATGGAGAAAAAAAGAGAGAAAGGAAGTAAAAAGAACGGAGAGAAGAATAGAAGCTGATAGAAAGAAGAAAAAAAGGTTAGGGAATGAAAAAAGGAAGGAAGGGGGGGGGGGGGGGTCCTGTAGTGTGCACCTGCATCGTGTGTGTGTGTGTGTGTGTGTGTGTGTGCCCGTGTTTCTGTGTATGTGTGAGTTTCTGTCTTTGTATTTCTGTATATGTGTGTGTGTGTGTATGTATTTGTGTGTGTGTGTGTGTGTGTGCTTGTGTGTTTGTGTGTGTTTGCCTGTGTGTTTCTGTGTGTGTATGTGCTTGTGTGTTTGTGTGTGTTTGTCTGTGTGTTTGTGTGTGTGTGTGTGTGCTTGTGTGTTTGTGTGTGAGTTTGTGTGTGTGTGTGTGTGTGTGTATGTATGTGTGTGAGTTTCTGTGTGTGTGTGTGTTTCTGTGTTTGTGTGTATGTGTGTGTGTGTGTGTGTATGTTTCTGTGGGTGTTTTGTGGGTGTTTCTGTATGTGTGTGTGTGTGTGCTTGTGTGTGTGTGTGTGTGTGTGTGTGTGTGTGTGTGTTTCTGTGTGTGTGTGTGTGTGTGTGTAAATCCAGGCCTCTGATTCGTTGGCTCTCTGTTTTTAAATTGTTTTGGAAATTTGATCATTCCGTCTTTGTGACAGAGAAACATCTCCAGCGTTGCCAACTTTGATAAATGTGTTTATTTTAGTTTTATTTTAGTACTGAGGCGCGTAACATCCACAGCGCAGCAAAGTGACAATAAAAAACACTACACATTAATGAATAATGGTAATAACATGTTAATAAACAGCCCTGCTGTAGTCGGTGGTTAGGTTTAGCGTGAAACTGTGATAGTGTGTGTTATACCTGACTTCAACCTCGAAATAAATCTGTTTAGGTGTGTGTGTGTCTGTGTGTGTGTGTGTGTGTGTGTGTGTGTTACCTGTTTCCTCTTGAAGTATCCGTTCTTGTCACAGTTGGGGATGTAAATGTCTCGATCAGTCTGGATGACGGTGAGCTCAAGCTTCTGGAGCAGCGACATCAGCAATCTCCGACAAGGTCCCTACAAACCAGGCGGAAAACCGGTCCCTTTAAACACTTTATTAATCACAAATCATCACTGAGATGAAAAAAAGACAGAGATTTTATTAAGGTATGCTGTATTGTGTTGTTGTGTTGTATTGAATATAAACATGTGAACAAAAAGAGAACCAAACGTCAGAGTAAAGGACGGAGACTCGGCCCTGGAGCCCGACTCCACACTATCTGTGTTTCAGATCAGAGAAGAAATAAGTGTGTTTTTACCTTCTCCGAGGTTTCAGTGACTGGAGGTTGAGAGCCTGAAAAAAATATTGAAAAATATTCGATTTTTTTTGTTTTTTCATCAAAAACAGAAAAGCAACTCAAACCTGGAAGGAACGATTTTAACGGTGATGTTGTGGATTATAAAAACTCAGACTACATGATGTAGCGTGATCCAGTTCTGAGGTCTGCTTTAAATCAGTAACAGATAAATCAAATAATAATATTCTTACACACACACACACACACACACACACACACACACACACACCATGTGTGATTATAGAGAGCTGTTTCGATCAGTTATATCAGCTTCATCACTGACAATAAACCTTAGGAAAAAAGCAGGTTCTTTGATTCCCTGATTGTAACATAAAAAGAAAACAAACAAACAAACAAACAAACAAATAAACAAACAAACAAACAAACAAACAAACAAACAAACAAACAAACAAACAGCTTAATAGAGCTTAATTATTATAAAACGAATAACTTGAAATAGCTAAATGGGTCAATGTAAACGTACATCTTTATCATTTACACAGTGTATATAAACCTACAGACTTCTGATTATATGATTTATTTATTCTTTTTATTCTTTAGATAAACGAAATTCACCTTAAATTAAAGAAAAGTACAAAATAAGTAAACATCTACTGCTGTTATTATTACAGTTTATATAACAGTTATAACGGTTTAATGACAAGCTACAAAAAAGATAAGATCATAAATTAGGAATAATTGTGAAATTATAAATAAAACATTATTTTTTTCCCTTTATTGTTCATTCTAGCTTTCACTCACATTTGGTAATCTACATCTAACAGTAAATTTAAAGATAGTTATTTTTAGAATATGTAAATATATTAGCTTGTGATTTTTCTTTTAAATAAAAAATATTGAAAAGTATGATTTTTAAAAAATATATATATTTAGGAAAAGAAGCTACGCAAATAAAATGATATAATCTCTAAACTTTTGCCTCAGTAACACACACACACACACACACACACACACACACACACACACACACACACGTGTACGTTAGCAGGGTTTTGGTACCTGTGGTGGTGGTCTTCTGCATGCTGACCTTGATGCTCCTGCACACTCCTTTCCCCTGAAGCAGAGACTGCAGTGGGCTTTGGTCTCCCTCCGGAGGAAAGCAGCGAAGGCCGCGTCCACAAGCCAGAGTGTATACTCCGCAGGCTTCCCCTAGCGCCAGCGCCGAAGTGCCCTCCTCCGGGGATTGAGATACGACCCCCTGACGCTTCCCCGAGCTGCTGCTCTTCCTGACGTTGATGGAGGAAGTGCTGGACAGGTGGAGCTGCACCGTGATCAGTAGCATCAGGAGATTACGCAAAGATGCCATGACTCGTCCACTCGAACAGTTAGGAGGCTTCCTGAAGGGAACTAGCACAGGAGTGGAGATAAAGACAGACTGAGTCGCTGTCTGAGGCACCAACGTGAGCGGCTTTTAAAGATATGCTGCAGGAGGAGGGAATAAAGTAAGAGGTGGCTGAAGGTGGAGTTACTCTCCTGAACACAATCAAAAGTGAAATTCAATCCCTTTCTCCTCTTTTTTCCTTCTTCTTTTCTCTCCAGGATTAACTGTGAACTTTGACAGGGAAATCTCTACATACAAAATAATCGATACAGAAGAACTGATTAAAGAGTCTAACTCGACAGAACTCCTAATGACTCGAATCATTTGAACCTGCTGAGTTAAATGATTCATTCAGATTTGTTCAAATGTGCAGTCTGAAGTTAGCAGCAGACAACAAACAACTGGAACAGCTTCGAAGAAGAAGAAGAAGAAGAAGAAGAAGAAGAAGAAGAAGAAGAAGAAGCTGATATTTTGTTCAAACCTAAATTTAGCTCCTTAAACTTCAGTGACTCAACTGATTCACTGACCGAATCTCAGTCTTTATCGAAATGTTTCAGTGACTCAGGAGATGTAGATCAGTGTCACACACACACACACAAACACACACACACACACACCATTTACAGTTTAAATATATAATGTAAACATATCTAAAATCTCAGTCTAATAATACTGATGTTTTTTTTGTGAATTTGTTCATAAATTTATCTCTTTGTCTTTGAAGTCTGAATTGATTAAAATAAACAACGAGAACAAATTGAGTAATTTGTTTTTATTTGTAATTAATATACGATTGAAATTGTCGCTACATTATTTTGGATCGGTTTTGAATCATAGCTAGCTTTGTCCATCCAATTTTCCTGTTACGTATATAATTATATATAATATATAACATTCAGATAATATATATAATTAGTTCCACATGCTCATGTTTTATGACTGTAAAAACTCTTAAAATATTATCACCGTATTAGAAAAGGCCACAATAATGTAATAAACATTAAGTCAGGTGTTGACTAATTCTCTTTAATTAACAATTTAATTAATTTAATTGACTGTAGCGCAGGTTTATATGAAAGGAATGGCTCTGATACCTTATTGTAATATCGTAACAGTTTTCTGTAATGAGATATTTATTACACATTAATAACCATCTTCAGGTGGCGTTTTGCAGTTTCTCAGTAACATGCACCATATTTTTGTTTTATTAACGTTAAAAGCGAGAGATTAAAGAGAGGCTGATGAGGGAAGCACTGTTTACAGCTGCTATAACGTAAGTGAGAACAGGAAGTGAGGTCTCGAGTACGAGTAGATGTGATTATAAGCTGATAAGATGCACAGCATGTTGCTAGTGTAATGCTGTAATCGCTGCTGTGGTGTAAAAGGAATAAAGCAGTTGTGTTCGATGAGCTTAAATAGCGCGAATAAACACATCAGCAGCTGATGAGCAATTTGTCCTTTAACGACCTTCATAAGTGGAGTGTTTTCTTGGCTCATTGACACAGTAAATGTGATGTTGTATCTCTGTATTTGATTAACACACAGGCCTCCAGAGTCACTCTCCCTTCTCTCCTTCCTCGAGCTGTAATTGATGTCAGATTGCGTAACTTCCGAACCCTGGGCTGTGACGCAGCACTGTAGTGCGCGTACAACACGCCAGTCACGCATTAGCATTGCAACAATACAGTAGAAAAAGCACTTATGTGGCTGTTTGTGTGTGAAGTTGTCATGGCAGGGCTGTGTTTATTGGATCCAGAAGGAGTGGGCTTGTGTCATTTTCTGGAGAGACTCCTGGTTTTGACGTGACACAACACGTTTAGCGGAAGTAAAACACCGGATCTTGACGTGACACAGCAGGGCAGAATGTTGGGTGTTTTTGTGGTTTCTGTTGCCAGTTTGTTAAACATGACTACAGACATAAGGGTTTATACTCTACTGCATGAATTATTATACATTTCCTTTTCCTTTCATTTTCTTTAATCACCAATTTAAATGTTGGAGCTAATTTTAGTTATTGTGCGATCATCTGAATAAATCCTAAATCATTCACGTTTATTAAAAAATAGCATTTTATCATTATTTCCCTAACGTCCACTTGCATTCATTCACGGATCCGGATCAAGCTGTGCACTATTTCTGTATCAGATTATAAAAAAATCTCAACATTATAGCAAATAATTAAATTATTCCTAAGCTTGAGTCTTACAAGATCAACTGAAAATCTGGAGACGGATGAAAGGCTTGAGCCAACTGAAAAAGGCTCTTTAATTTCATTTATTGTAGTAGTAAATTCTACACAAACACACACACACACACTCGGCTCTGTGCTACTCGGCTTTTATCTTTGCAGTTGCTCACTGGAACACAGAGCACTTGTTTGACAAATCCTGCACAGGTTCTTACCACTCACTTTTCCCGGCCCCGCCCTCCTTTCACAACCCAGCCACACCCCTGCTTCCACATACACGGCTAATATACAAATGATAGGGGCAGCTGCGTTCCACCACCCTAGTGGCATCTGTTTGTGGTGTCAGAAAATTCAACATCTGTGATTTGGGTTGGTGAAAAGTAGTGAGATGTGAGAGCTGGCAAAAATTGGTGAGAGTTGGTTAAACGTGGTGAAAGTTGGCAAGAGGTAGTGAGAGGTGAACGTTGGTGAGGTGTGAGATGTGATGAGGTGTGAGAGTTGGTTAGATGTGACAGTTAGTGAGATGTGAGAGGTGATGAGATGTGAGACACAGTGGGATGTGAGAGTTGGTGAGATGTGAGAGGTGGTGAGATGTGAGATGTGGTGAGATGTGAGAGGTGGTGAGATGTGAGAGGTGGTGAGATGTGAGAGGTAGAGAGATGTGAGATGTGGTGAGATGTGAGATGTGGTGAGATGTGAGAGGTGGTGAGATGTGAGATGTGGTGAGATGTGAGAGGTGGTGAGATGTGAGAGGTGGTGAGATGTGAGAGGTGGTGAGATGTGAGAGGTGGTGAGATGTGAGATGTGGTGAGATGTGAGAGGTGGTGAGATGTGAGAGGTGGTGAGATGTGAGATGGTGAGATGTGAGAGTTGGTGAGATGTGAGAGGTGGTGAGATGTGAGAGGTGGTGAGATGTGAGAGTGTGGTGAGATGTGAGAGGTGGTGAGATGTGAGAGGTGGTGAGATGTGAGAGTGGTGAGATGTGAGAGGTGGTGAGATGTGAGAGGTGGTGAGATGTGAGATGTGGTGAGATGTGAGAGGTGGTGAGATGTGAGAGGTGGTGAGATGTGAGAGGTAGTAGGATGTGAGAGTGGTGAGATGTGAGAGGTGGTGAGATGTGAGAGTGGTGAGATGTGAGAGGTGGTCAGATGTGAGAGGTGGTAGATGTGAGAGGTGGTGAGATGTGAGAGGTGGTGAGATGTGAGAGTGGTGAGATGTGAGATGTGGTGAGATGTGAGAGGTGGTGAGATGTGAGAGGTGGTGAGATGTGAGAGGTGGTGAGATGTGAGAGGTGGTGAGATGTGAGAGGTGGTGAGATGTGAGAGGTGGTGAGATGTGAGAGGTGGTGAGATGTGAGAGGTGGTGAGATGTGAGAGTTGGTGAGAGTGGTGAGATGTGAGAGGTGGTGAGATGTGAGAGGTGGTCGAGATGTGAGAGGTGGTGAGATGTGAGATTGGTGAGATGTGAGATGTGGTGAGATGTGAGAGGTGGTGAGATGTGAGAGGTGGTAGATGTGAGAGGTGGTGAGATGTGAGAGGTGGTGAGATGTGAGAGGTGGTGAGATGTGAAGGTGGTGAGATGTGAGAGGTGGTCAGATGTGAGAGTGGTGAGATGTGAGAGGTGGTGAGATGTGAGAGGTGGTGAGATGTGAGATTGGTGAGATGTGAGAGGTGGTGAGATGTGAGAGTGGTGAGATGTGGTGAGATGTGAGAGGTGGTGAGATGTGAGAGGTGGTGAGATGTGAGAGGTGGTGAGATGTGAGAGTGGTGAGATGTGAGCATGTGGTGAGATGTGAGATGTGGTGAGATGTGAGATGTGGTGAGATGTGAGATGTGGTGAGATGTGAGAGGTGGTGAGATGTGAGATTGGTGAGATGTGAGAGGTGGTGAGATGTGAGATGTGGTGAGATGTGAGAGGTGGTGAGATGTGAGATTGGTGAGATGTGAGAGGTGGTGAGATGTGAGAGTGGTGAGATGTGAGATGGTGAGATGTGAGAGGTGGTGAGATGTGAGAGGTGGTGTGAGATGGTGAGATGTGGGGTGAGATGTGAGATGTGGTGAGATGTGAGAGGTGGTGAGATGTGAGAGGTGGTGAGATGTGAGAGGTGGTGAGATGTGAGAGGTGGTGAGATGTGAGCATTGGTGATATGTGAGAGGTGGTGAGATGTGAGATGTGGTGAGATGTGAGAGGTGGTGAGATGTGAGATGTGGTGAGATGTGAGAGGTGGTGAGATGTGAGATGTAGTGAGATGTGAGAGGTGGTGAGATGTGAGATGTGGTGAGATGTGAGAGGTGGTGAGATGTGAGATGTGGTGAGATGTGAGAGGTGGTGAGATGTGAGATGTGGTGAGATGTGAGAGGTGGTTAGATGTGAGAGGTGGTGAGATGTGAGATGTGGTCAGATGTGGTCTCCACAAGGGGTTGGGTGAGCTGTCATTTTCAGCTCCACCCCCGTTCTAGCTTTCTCTTCTCCAAAACAACCAATTGTGACTCATTTGGAGTTTGATGTGGATTTAATATGAGCACTTGATCTTCTTGTGGAGACCCATCATGACATCCGCTAAGAGACATTTATGCACATCCTCATGCACACACTTCATCTTCACTTACTGTGCTGGACCCAGCTCCTCTGCTGGAACCAGGCTTTGGTGGATTGAGGTTTGGTTACAGTCTGAATCCATCAGTGTGTGGTATGTACCCTCTTGAATGGTCAATGTGGTGCATCCCAGCTCGATCAGGTGGTCAGTTGTGTGTCAGAGACCATCACCCTACCTGCATTATGTGAAATTGGTTCTGGAAATGCTCGGATTCCCTGCAATGCCAGTACACCGCTAACAAAGCTAAGGCTTTATTTCCACACATATGGCCCCGTAGTCACCAGACTGAGGGGGGGGATTAAACGGAGAGAGAGAGGGAGAGGTAGGAAACCCTGGGACTGGTTTCAAGGGTGGAAGAGTAAGAGAGAGAGAGGGAGAGAACGAAGAAATGGGGCAGTGTCTTGCTCCTGGATATGCTGCCATGTCTTCCTCTGCCAGTTGGACCTCTTCTTGACGCCGGACAGTGACACCGGACCCAATCTGACGTCACCTCCAGCAGCTGGGGTGATGATCTGCTCCACCACCACCAGGTTGACTACATCTTCGCTGCCATGGTCTTCTTCCAGCAGCCACCTTCAGACATCTCAGAGCTGTTGGGTGAATCTGAGCAGGTGTCTGATCTCACTGATCTGACATGATAACGTTATCCCATTCGACAGGATGGAGAACAAAATCAAAAAACTGCATTCTAAAACACTGAATTTCGTTCTTTGGGGTTTTTTCAGCATCAGCCCACATCACAACATTCAGTCCGGATTTAAATTTTTTCTTAGTAGCACAACCAAGACATAACCTACATGTTTAACGGATCACTGATCTTTCTTTGCAGTTGAAGAATGATGGCCGGTAGCTGAGTCCATCTAAAACACACAGATATTAATGTCAAAAGATCCTCCAATTTTTTTCCTCCAAATGTGCTGTGAACTGAATCATCACTCATGTTTCTGGTTACAGATCTGCAGCACTTTATCTTCAGGTGTCTTGTGAAATCCAGTTCCACCTCCTCCGTAAGTTTCCTTGGCTTCACTTCATCCAAAATCAGCAAATTAAGTGTGGTTCTGACGGTGTTGGAAACGGATCCAAACGATCCACCCCAGCAACGATGTCGTGTTTTTCAGAGTCAAAGCATTCATCTTTATTCAGCTCTCCTCTTCACTCCGGCACGGCCTCTCACAAGCCTGTGTACATGCAATAAAACTATAAAACAAGTACAGAAATCTTCCCGACAACATTTCAAATCATTTACAGTGATTGGCCCTGGGCAAAATTATGCACCTTTAAACACTACGCCGAGGTCAGGGCTTTTTTTTTCCCTCCCTCTCTTTTAATGATGTGTTTTGTCAACGCCTCGCTATGTGACGCAGTAACGTTTCCCCCAAGGACACAACAAAGGCATAAGTCCCCTTAGACACATCCCAGAATCACGACATATATCTACCTCCAGACTTCACCTTTCTGTTAGTGCTTTGAGAAGGAAAAAGAGTCACATTTTTACTGATATTTCATGATGTTTTCTCTGCTGAAAGCTTCACAGTCCCAGGATATTCGGACAGATTTTGATTACACAGTCAAATAAAAATAGCCAGGTCTGAATTTTTTAAATTCATTAATAAATGCCAGGAAAACACAACATGAAAAGAATGCAGTCATAAGTTTCTAATTCGTGATCATATCTTCTGTTTAAAACACCGAGACGCTGTCTTTTATTTATAACAGAAATGCCTGGTCATAGTTACGGCATCTACATTCTTAGACAAAAAGCGTTCTTCAATGTTTTATTTTTTTTTAAATAATTAACGGTCCTTAGCTTCCAAAAATTGTTCAAAAATTAGAATGCTTTAGAATAGAGCTTGAATCTTCAACAATTTTATAAAATCAATAAAATGTTTATTTTAAAATAAATAAATAAAAAACTCGATTAAAAGCAGCACATTCACATCATCCATAAATGCTTGTGTGTGTATGTGTGTGTGTGCTGTGTGTGTGGTGTGTGTGTGTATACAGTTTTCATAAATGCATGCACTCTTTCACTGTGAGCTCATGGTTTTTTCAGCCTTAATGGCCATTTGTTTTTTGTTCGTGATCTGTCAGGGCGCTGATCTCGCCTCCGCAATGATCTCATAATTTATTCCCCCCTTACAAAATAGGAAAAAGAAGCACAACATCACAGGTGTCTGTGATTGACAAAGGGAAAAACGAGTGAGGCCCTTTCTTCCTCCATCTCCAGCGGATGTTTAAACTCTTGTCTAAAATCCAAGGAAACATGCCGTCGATGTGGGATCTCCAGAAAAAAAAAAGTCAACCCTTCAGATCATCACGTTGCTTATATGGGTCTGAATGAGAACGAGAGAGAGAGTGTGTGTGTGTGTGTGTGTGTGTGTGTGTGGGGTGTGCATCTCGTTTGTCTAAACGTTGTTGGCAACCAGCAGCCCACCTGTATCTCAGTGCGTCTTGTGTGTCTCGTCCCCTATGTACACAGTGGAGTGTGCTGTCTGCAGCGGGGATTACGGCACTCAGACATTCTCAGATATGGGTGGGAAAAATATTCCATCTCTCAAGAATTTTATCATCACAGCAAAGAAAACATTCGCGACCCAACAAAGCCTTCAGTTCCAAGTAGCCAAGCTTTGGGTCGCCCACAGGAAACCAGAGTGGCATCTCCGGCTTTGATGCGTCACATCTAAAAACGATCGAATGTGATACATTTTCCTCATTCGCAAACATGTTTGCTCACTTTTTCTGCCCACACACTGTTTCCAAGTGAAGTCATGATTTGGTCACGCTGATAACGATCGCTTACTTCTGACTGAGGCCTCTGTTATCTACACTGGACTTTTCTGTACCGGTTTCACACCTCCTAGGTGTCGCAGCAACAACAGCAACAATCTACCGTCGGTTTGCGATAGCAAAAATAAATAAATAAAAAAATCACATGGTGTGCATGAGCTAAGTCGTCCTGAGAGAAAGACAGATGTGAGTAAAAGTTGTTTTGAAATCTCTTCAAATAGTTTTCGAGTAAGGTTAGATTACAAAAATATTAATTCATCACACGGATTATGAAAAATAATCAAACAAAATTATTCTCTTTTTCTTGTACCACCTCCAAGAGACGTCCCTATAAAGTTAGCGGACAGTCGATGACAGTCTGCTGGAAAATGTTAGATGGAAAGATATTCCACATCATACGTGGTGCTACATACATGGAATTTTCCACATTGGGAATGTTTCTATAGTTACAGGAAGATCTCTCTGGAAGCGTCATACTTTCTTTCACGTTCATGGAGTTTATGTAAAAACTTTATTTAAGGATGTTAAAGATGAGGCCTAACATGTTGTTATCTGAGTCTTTCATTCATTCATTCATTCATTCATTCATTTTCTTTTTATTCCTGGTTCAGAGTGGAGGAGGATCTGGAGTCTATCCCTGGGTGTGAGGTGGGTTGCAGCACCGTGGTCTTACTATCAGGACTGAATGACATAAATAACATCTCCATAGTTACACTTCTGTACAAAGTTCTGTTACAGACATGTGAGGATTTGAGGCAGCTGGACCAGAGAGACTGACCCTCTAGAATCTAGAGCAGGGGTGTCCAATCTTATCCACAAAGGGCCGGTGTGGGTGCAGGTTTTCATTCCAACCGAGCAGAAGCCACAGCTGAGTCTATTGAAAGCCAAGATCAGTTGATTAAATAGGTGGAATGAGGTGTGGCTCCTGCTGGATTGGGATGAAAACCTGCACCTACACTGGCCCTTCGTGGATAAGATTGGACACCCCTGCTCTAGATTCTCCAGACTCTACAGATTCTCCAGACTCTCCAGACTCTCCAAATTCTCCAGAATCTCCAGATTCTCAAGACTCTCCAGATACTCCAGATTCTCTAGATTCTTCAGACTCTCCAGACTCTCAAGACTCTTCAGACAGATGTCCTGAGTCTGGGGAATTTGTAGCCATGGTGAAGCACCTTGATGCTTTGTTTGAGAAACAGGTGATGATTTTTAAACTTGAAACATTTCCAGACATGTAAAATTACACAGTAAAACTTTTTTTTTCCCATATACAATTCTGATCTGTATTTGAATCTAAACCTCTTAAAAGTAGGATGTGTAAGTGTTCTTTAGAAAGTTAAAAGTTTTTACATTCTAAAGGAAACTCCCCTCAGGGACAAACCGCTGGACCAGTTACAGTTTTAGACTTGACCTTGAATGTTGCACCACTTTCTTGGAACTATAAAATTCAAGTCAGTGAAAATCTTCCAAAATCACATTTATTTGCTGAGTATTTTGTAACAATTTCAAGATGCAAATGTCTTCAGAAACAGTGAGAAACCTGTTGGAGAACCTGGAGTACTGTTGGGCTGCTGGTGGAACCACATCTTCCAGGGATGTAACAATGGACTTGGTACAGCTGGTCAGTGATGTATCTAACATCAGATGTCCACAAGAGCAAACCATTCTTCTAATGAAGAAACACATAGATGAGGTTGATCCTGTCGAACAGATCCATGTTTCAGTCCATCCTCAATCTTCTCTTTCATTGTTGACATGAAGGAATCTTGGGATCATGAAGGATACTCCATATTCCTGCTTCAAGGTGAAGGTGAAGTTGAGGATACCTTCTGAGAGATGAGGAAAGGTACTGAGAAGCTCTTCATTCACAGTACTCTAGTGAATAAAGAAGTGACCCTGTGACCTAACAACTCTGAATTTGATGGAAGTTCTCCTTAGGATCCTCCTCCAAGCTCCTGTCCTCAGGTACACCAGTTTTATAAGCCATACTGGTGGACACTGGAAAACCCCTGTTGTCTTGTTGTTGGTCATAACCTTCTATCATGACTGAGTGACTTCCATGTTGACTGAGAGGTTTAAAGTCCTGACCATTCTGTCTAATAATACAGTCATTTGTTTTATTCTTCTATTAGAACATGGGCCATGAGGTGGACATACACCTTGGATGGGATACACACACACGCACACACAATTTATCATAAACAGTCCACCTACTGGCATGTTTTCATGAGAACCTGAAGAAACTGTGTTGAGAACTTCAGGATTGCAAACTGGATCGAGACACTGAGCGTTTTTTATTTTTTTTAAAGTGTTAGTCACATAATATGACTCATTTTTCCGAGTGTATCAGTGTGCACTTTATCTAGTAATTTGCTTGGTAATTTGCTGCAGGATCTGAGAAGACTCCAGAATAAAGGAGTGAAGCTGCCAAAATTCTGTGTTTGTGGACAAAAGCCAACATGAACTTTGTTCACCTGATGTTTCACAAAAGGAACATATGAGAACAAGTCAACTAGAGCACAGCTTCGAGTCCTTGGGTGTCCTTTATCGCCCCGTTAGAGGGTTAACTGCTAATTAATCGCCGTTACCCCACACTGCTGCTGCTGAGTTCTGGATTCTGATTGGTCAGAAGGCGTTAATTAGTTTTCTTTACCTGCAGCTCGGACAGTAGCGCAGCTGCACATAACAGGTTTATATTAATGCTAACTAACGCATACTCGTTGCTATAGCACCAGCATTGATATTTGCTGCAGCATAAGTAAGCACACTTCAAACACCACCCCTTGTTGTTAATTATTTCCCTGTACCAGCACTACACACAGTGTTTTATTCCATTCTGATCCAATGATTAGCACGTTTTTGAAGCTAGATGAAGAATCTCAATGAAAGATGTTACTCGCATTAACAGATACCTCAATTATTCCTTAAAGATGTTTACTGTTAATGCTCGGTTTGACTGTGATGACCAGCTCCAACATCGTGGGTGGAAGTGCAAGTTTTTAATCAGAGAAATGCTAGCAACTGATTCCAGTGCAACAAAGGAAACTAGGGAAAATGTAAACACATTAACAATAGGGTTCAGGGTTTGTGCACTTAAAGGACAGGCCAAGATTTCGCAACGGCTGATGGGATGGCAGGAGAATTAATCAGAGACAGGTGTGGATAATGATGAATTGGGCGATACCGGAGACGAGAACGTCTCCAAGGGCATGTGATGCATACACTCCAAATATCGCTTTTGGAAGCGTACTTCAACATGTTTTAAGATCTACAATGGACATAAAAAGTTTACACACCTCTGTGAAAGTGGCGGGTTTCTGACATGTAAAAAAAAAAAAAAAAAATCCAAGATAAATCATATCAGAATGTTTTCCAGCCTCTCTGTGAAATTACAACATCGAGAAATGAAGTCATCTGAAACTTTTTTATGGAAAAAAAACCTACAACAAACTGGTTGCACACCCTAAGTAAGCGCACCCTTAGCACATAATTGACTGGTGTGGCTATGTTCTGAATTAAGATCTGACTCAAAAGCAATTAACACACAGCATACAGTCATGAGTGACGTTCTGATTAATGGCAAATAAAGATCAGCTGTTTCTGTAAGGGTGTCATCACATCTTCTAGGTTTGATGGTTTCCAAAATATTAGATGGCACAGCGAAAGTCCCTCATCAACCCATAGAGAAGATCGGAGCCGCACAGTGACGTCACCAAGAGCAGGACAACATTTAAGACACGATCTTACCAAGGAGGAACATTAACAGCAACATTAAAAGAGCTGAAGAAAGATCTCATTACTCTTTGCAAGTGATGAACACCTCTCAAATTCTTCACATGTCTGGGATCATGAGAAAAAACATCCAAGCTCAAATCCCCCGAAAGCGTCTGCCACAATGTTTTATGGCCTGATCAGATCGATTCCAGAAGCTATGTTTGGATCAGCAGATCTCCATCCCTACGGTGCAGCGTGGAGGCAGCATCAGGCTTTAGAGCTGCTCTTCACCAGCCAGAACTGAGGCTTTTATCAGGTGGAGGGAATCAAGAAGATCTACAAATAGCAACTGCTTTCAGTGCAGAACCTTTAGGTTCAATTGATGAAGAGGAACTTCACCTTCCAGCATATCGTACATCCTCATCAACACAGGAACCACGTCACCAGAAGACATCAGTCAGGAGACCTGAAGTGAGCTGTGCAGGAGGTGACGTCACAAGGAGCCGAATATTTCTGCAAGAAAGAGCAGGAGAATTTCACCAAGACAGAGCGGTGGAATCAAACCAAGAGCTGCTTCAAACAGGTGTTAGGTTAGGGGTGTGTATATTTACGCAAAAACGAGTGATTGTAGTTTTGTTCAATTTCTGTTGTTTATACGTGTAATTTCTCACTGAGGCTGGAAGAAGTTCTGAAATGATTTATCTTGGTAAACTTTTTACATACTTTTATTGAATGTTCACAGAAATAATTTGTGTGTGTGTGTGTGTGTGTGTGTGTGTGTGTGTGTGTGTGTGTTACAAGGAATTTATGCAAATGAGGTTTTTGGTGTCCTGGGTTTCCCCCATAACTAAAGAGGTTGAAATGTTAAACATTTTCCTTCGGGGCAGTGAAAAAAAACTGAAGAAAACATTTCATCAAGTTTCCCACAGAACCTGTGTGCAGGCAGGAAGATAAATTACAAGGTGTCATCCGCATACAAAGCGGTTCTGTAGAGTGCGTCATGTGAAATATTGCTAACCGCAAGAGATAAACTGCAGGATGCCGTGTCATAAAAAACACAGGTTTATAAAAAAGTCAGACGCTTGCGGTTTCATCTTGCTTTAATGACCATTTTCCTCCCAAATAATAGAAAGAATCAGACCTTTGTTGGGGGTCTGCGTTTGGGACGTGACTCATGCGCCCGGTGTTGCGACTTGTCCTGATTTCCTTTTTCTTCACTTCCTTTTTTTCCTGCGTTACATTCTGTGTCACTCCCTTATGACAAAGATTTATGGCAAAAGTCAGGCGAACTGATTCCTGCATGAGGAATGTGGAGTGGATGTGTGACTCAGAAAGGAGAGATTTAGTGAACTGGGGGAACATAAGCACAGCTGAATGGCTCTGAGCGAATTTACTCGCATTCTCCAGTCAGGGTTCTGGAGTAATTACTGCCAGCTTCCTCAACAACTAACCGCTAATTAGCCTCCTGTGTCAAACAGGATTTAAGCTAAAAAGCCGAAAATGTAAAGGTTTTTTTTTAGAAAAAAAAAAGTAGTAGGAACTGAGTAGAATTTTTGGAGTTTTGTGTAGAGCCTCACACCCTGAAGAAGAAAGAAACATGAGTCATTACTGCACTCGGCTCTTCTCAGTCCGTAAACATCGCTAACTCCGAGTGTAAGAGTCACTCCGAGCCTTACTGCTGTGGACACACCTGATACGCTAACCTGCTCGTTATCATTCAGAGTTAAACATAAAGTCAGGATTTAATACTGAAATCTGGTTCATGACTAATCAGACCTCAGACAGACATGACCACACACACGGGGTCAAAGTTCATCTAAAACAGAGGTGTAGCTCGGTCACGCCGGCGGCACCGTCTGACCGTCTGAAAGGTACAGAACTTTCTCAGGATTGAGACCTGAATTAATCACATTCACTCAGCTGTGAAATGTGTAACCTGAGAAAATCGGAGGAATTCGTCAGAGCCACTGTTCTGTCCATTTGTCCTTCCTTGTCAGATTTTCTTACCGTAGCGCAAAATTCTATCTATATCTATCGAGCCGTCCTACCTCATCGAAAAATCCTCCTTTTTTCTGAGTTTCTGCTTTGCATCTTTGACCAAGTAAAATAATTCAGTGTAACTTTGCCGAAGATTGTTATTAGGTAATGTTAGCATGATTTGAGCGTGAGCAATCCCTCATCAAAATGTCCTACCAGTATAACACAGAGGTGGGATGAAATACCTTATCAAAATAAACAAATAGTAGTTCCTGGACAGATATTACAAGCTCACCCTAAAAAGTTGTCTTTATTTGTCACATATACATTACTGCACAGTGAAATTATTTCTTTGCATATCCCATCCTTAGAGTTTGGGTCAGAGTGAGCAAGGCCCCCCCCCTGGAGCAGGGGTCAGGGGCCTTGCTCAAGGGCCCAATGGTGGCAGCTTGGTGGTGCTGGGGCTTAAACCCCAATCTTCCGGTCAATGGCCCAGAGATGATCATATAAATTTGAAATAAGATTAGTTATTGAGATCATTTAGAATCAATGCAGAACTATATAAATATATATATATTTATATATATATATATATATATATATATATATATATATATATATATATTCTTTTTGGAGTTGCAAAATTCACCATGCGCCCATCTATTGCAGCTCTCACACTGCAGCAGGAAATAAAAGAGATGAATATATTAGCTTTACTTTTCCATGGAAAATGCTAACGAATATGACCGCTGGTGCTAGCTGGCGTTGGGATGTGACCGTAAGCGCTTCTCATTACCGCTAACTTTCTTAGTATAATGAAAACTAACAGAAACATGAGGAAATCCACGCGCAGGTAGTAAATATTTATGGGCGTGGTGTTTAGCATGACAAAAGTGATGCAAAATGGATGTGCGCCTGCGCCGCAGGACGATCTGACCGGGAGGATAAAAAGACAGGACACTGGAGATTAGACATGAGAATGAAGTTACAGTCCAGATGAAATTTGTGTTTAAACATGACACACACACACACACACGACACACACACACACACATACACACAACACACACATGGTAGATATACACACACACGACACACACACAAGGCACACACCACACACACACGACACACACACGGCACATACACACACGACACACACACACACAACACATACACACACACATGATACATATACACACACACACACCACACACACACACAGCACACACCACACACACACTCCCATGCAGACACACACACACACACACACACACACACACACACACACACACACACACAACCTTTCTAAAAATAACTCTTCTGAAGACTGAAGGATTTCATGAATTTATTTGTAGTTATTTGATCTGTGGAAGTTCAGGGAGTTCACTCATTAAGCCTGTGACAGCTCTTGGGAACTCCTTAGAGACCGAGCTTATAGAGATTCCACATGTGGAAGGTATACACACACACAAACACACACACACACACACACACACACACACACAGAAAGAAATACAAAAGACAATTCATATTTTATGTTATAATAATTTATATAATGACTTGTGTGTATGAGGCTGTGAGGGGTCAGGGTGTGTGAAAGTGTGTGAAGGTATGTGTTGGTTGTCAGGGACTGAGGGTGTGGTTGGTCAGGGGCTGAGGGTGTGTGAGGGTGTGTGACGGTATGTGTTTGGTCAGGTTGTGATCCCTTGCTCTGAGCGACATGACGGAGAGCCAGAGCCAGAGAGAGAGACGGGGAGCGAGAGAGAGAGAGAGAGAGAGAGAGAGAGAGAGAGAGAGAAGAGAGAGAGAGAGAGAGAGAGAGATACCAGTCACACCATGATGAGCCAGGAGCCTGAACACTGACATCCTTCTTCTCTCTCCTCCTGTCTGTCTATCTTTGTCTATCTGTCTTTCTCTCTCTCTCTCTCTCTCTCTCTCTCTCTCTCTCTCTCTCAGTATTTGGTGAAGCTGTAATTACAGAGAGCAGTTGCCAGGGCAGCGGGTCAACAAAACAAATCAGTGTCCTGTCCACACCTTCCATCTGTGATTACGATCAGAAGTGGAGATTTCAGGATCTGTCTGTGCCGTCCTCTGAAAGCTTTAAAAGGTTTTGGGTGAAGCCCAGGTAACGTCCAGCACTAAGGTGTGGTGAAGATTAATCAGGTTTCCTATTAAAGGAGATTAAAAATGGAAAACTGAGAGGGACAGAATCAAACGTCCAAGAAAGTTGGAACAGAATACATTCGGCTGAGTGACAAGAAGGGAAAGGAAATAAGATATGGAAGGATTCTGAAAATTAGGGAGAGGAATTATTGTTTTTATACAGAGCACAGATTGGAAAATGGGGGGAAGGGGGTAGTGGGGGGTGGGGGTTTGGGGGTGCTGGTGGGGTGGTGACAGATGCCACTTTACCATAATCATGATTATTTCTTCATCAGGTTTTATTTTCCTTCCTCTGCCTGAGATGGACCTTGTGGCAGAAACCTGTTTTTGTCTGAGCCCCTAAACCCTGAACATCTCCACAGGTGACCAAATGTTTGACCTTGGACTTGTGTCCTGCACCTTCTTGTTTTTAGAGTCGCTTCTGTTTTAGTATTAGATATGCTGCATACAGCCAGGAGCCAATCATAATAATGGTGCATGTCAGTTTTCAAAGTTTAGAATTATCTTTAGACACAGAGACATGTGAGCCGGAGTGGAGTTTACCTGAGAAGGGGGCGTGTCTCAGCTATTCATGATTGTATCCTCGAATGTAACGCTGCATCAAGTCATGTTGGAAAAATCATATTTTCTTTGAGCTCCAAATTTCCAAGTTGGTGTCATGTTGTTTGTGGGTGTGTCGTTTGTGGGTGTGTCAGTTGGGGGCGTGTCATTTTTGGGGGGGTTGTTTGGGGGCATGTTGTTTGGGGGGGGTGTCATTTGGGGGCATGTTGTTTGGGGGTGTGTCATTTGGGGGCATGTTCTTTGGAGATGTGTTATCTGGGGGCCTGTTTAGGGGGCATGTCATTTGGGGGGCATTTCATTGTTGAATCAACAGATACATCAGTGGATGAATTTGTTGAAACTGGATGTTTTCTCGTCTCAGACATTCTGTGCACATTCTGTGTTCTTCATCTTCAGGAAGTAGAGTTACTGTTTTGCTGTGATGATGTGATGGTGTGATGATGGAATCTAACCATCTCTTTTTTTTAATTCCATGCAGTTTCAGTTACCTCTCCAATCAACGCCTCTTCGTCATTGTCATCTACCACCCTCCTGGTCCCCTAGGAGACTTCATGGAAGAAATGGACACACTGCTCAGTCTTCCCTTCTGGCAGCACCCCTCTGACGGTTCTTGGAGATTTCAACCTCCCATCTGACAAGCTTCAGTCTTCTGGCCTTCTGGCTCTTCTGAATTCATTCACCTTGTCATTCAACAGCTGCCCTCCCACACACAAGGGAGGAAACGTCCTGGATCTAGTCTTCACTCATCCTTCCCCAGCTACAGACATGACTGCTACCCCACTTCATATCTCCGATCATCACTTGGTATCCTTCACTATCACTCTCCCTGTCCTGCCTAAACGTAACTCCCAGCACCTCTCTCTCACCCGCCGTAACTTCCACTCTATCTCCCCTTCCTCTGTAGCTTCCTGCACTCTTTCATCTCTTCCTTACCATGACTTTTTTTCCCTTTCCCTTTCCCCTGGACTCAGCTACAGACACTTTTCTCTCCTCTCTTTCCTCAACCATGGACATTCTCTGCCCTTTGTCCACTAAACGCAGGAAGACTTCTTCCCCTTCTCCTTGGCTGTCAGATGTGCTTCACAACAATCAGAGAGAACTACGATCAGCAGAGAGGAAGTGGAAGAAATCTCAACTTGACAGATCTCATCTCTTATCGTACGCTCCTGTCCAAATTCTCTTTGGACGTGACTACTGCCAAGACCTCCTTCTATAAGGAAAAGCTTGAAGCTTCTGCAGAAGATCCCCGAAAGCTTCACAACATCTTACATCTCTCGTCACTACTCAACCTTCCAGCTCCATCTACTCCATTGTCCCTGACTGCCGAAGATTTCGCCACTTTTTACACAGAGAAGAGGGCCCGGGCTTCACTTCTGTCCCAACTTCATCTACATCACACAGTCAGCACTCCACTACTCCTTCATTGAAGCATCTCTCAACCGTAGCAGCAGAAGAGGTTTTGCAATTTATCCGGTCCTGCAATCCTACCACCTGCCCACTGGATTCAATTCCTTCAATTATGCTCCAGCCCAAATCTCATCTGACCTCCTACCCTTATTCACCACAGTCATCAATGGATCCTTAACATCTGGTCATGTACCAACTGCTTTTAAGAAAGCCAGGGTCATCCCCATCCTGAAGAAACCTGCTCTGAATCCCTCAGACATCAGAAAACTACAGACCGGTATCATTTCTCTCATTTCTTTCAAAAATTCTCGAACGCATTGTTTATAATCAGCTGTCTGACTATCTCCTGCAGAATAACCTCCATGATCCCAACCAGTCTGGCTTCAAAGCAGCACATTCCACAGAGACTGCCCTTTTGGCAGTCACTGAGAAACTACATGCTGCTAGAGGACCAACTGTCATTGGTCCTAACCCTCCTTGACCTGTCTGCAGCACAGTAAACCACAAGACTCTCTTGTCCACCCTCAGGAGTCTTGGAATTTGTGGAACAGCATGGGAATGGTTTGCTTCCTACCTGGATGGTCGCTCATATCAGGTAACATGGAAGGGATTGGCATCTGCTCTATGCAGACTCTCTACTGGTGTCCCACAAGGCTCACTACTTGGTCCTCTCCTTTTCTCCCGCTATACTCACTCTCTTGGCAAACTTATATCCTCACATGGATTTTCATACCACTGCTATGCCGATGACATCCAATCTTCTCCTTCCCTCCCTCAGATACCATGGCTTCTGCTCGGATCTCAGCATGTCTGGTGGACATTTCATCTTGGATGACGGCTCATCAGCTGAAACTCAATCCCAGCAAAACTGAGCTGCTCCATCCCCAGCACAGGACCTTGCGTTATCTCTGAACAACTCCATGATTTCCCCTTCAGCCACTGCTCACAACCTTGGGGTAACCATGGACAATCAACTGTCCTTTTCCTCCCATGTTGCTAATGTGAGACGCACATGTCGGTTTCTTCTGTACAACATCAAAAGGATTCGGCCATTTCTATCCACACAGGCTACTCAGGTGCTTGTTCAATCTCTGGTCATTTCGAGATTGGACTACTGCAACTCTCTTCTGGCAGGTCTACCTGCACAACTTCTTTTCAACCTGCCTAAGTTCTCCCACACCACCCCACTGCTGCGTTCCCTCCACTGGCTTTCGGTAGCTGCACACATCAGATTCAAAACACTAATGCTTGCCTACAAAGCCAAGAATGGGCCAGCGCCATCTTACCTCAAAGCTGTCGTCACTCCTCACACTGCACCTCGCTCCCTCAGATCCCCTAGCACTGCTCGACTGGTCCCACCATCTCTCAGGGTAAAAGGTAGGTCTACATCTAGATTCTTCTCTGTTCTGGCACCGAGGCGGTGGAACGAACTTCCCCTAGATGTTCATACAGCCGCGTCACTGACCGTCTTCAAACGCGCAACTGAAGACCTACCTCTTCCTGAAGTACTTAAACTAGCTCTTATTTTTCCTGTTTATGTATTATGTTGTATCTTAAAAAAAAACAAACAAACAAAAAAAAGCAACTCAGTTTTTAGGCTAATGGTATCCCAAGTCTGTGTCCTATTGAACCTGTGGTAATGTATTCTTTGATAGAGAATTAAAGCACTTTTATACATTGCTCTGGATAAGAGCGTCTGCCAAATGCCACAAATGTAAATGCAAATGATGGTGTGATAATGGTGTGATGAACGATATGATCATGTGATGATGGTGTGATGATGGTGTGATGATGTGATGGTGTAATGATGGTGTGATGATATGATGGTGTGATGATGGTGTGATGATGTGATGGTGTAGTGATGGTGTGATGATATGATGGTGTGATGATGGTGTGATGATGTGATGGTGTGATGGTGTGATGATGGTGTGATGATGGTGTGATGGTGGTGTGATGGTGTGATGATGGTGTGATGGTGTGATGATTGTGTGATGGTGTGATGGTGTGATGGTGTGATGGTGTGATGGTGTGGTGATGGTGTGATGGTGGTGTGATGGTGTGATGATGGTGTGATGGTGGTGGGGATGATGGTGTGATGATGTGATGATGGTGTGATGATGGTGTGATGATGTGATGGTGTGATGATGAATATGATGGTGTGATGATGGTGTGATGGTGTGATGATGGTGTGATGGTGTGATGGTGGTGTGATGGTGGTGTGATGGTGTGATGATGGTGTGATGGTGGTGTGATGATGGTGTGATGATGTGATGATGGTGTGATGGTGTGATGATATGATGGTGTGATGATGGTGTGATGATGTGATGGTGTGATGATGAATATGATGGTGTGATGGTGGTGTGATGATGGTGTGATGGTGGTGTGATGGTGTGATGATGGTGTGATGGTGTGATGATGGGTGTGATGGTGTTTATGGTGGTGTGATGATGTGATGATGGTGTGATGGTGGTGTGATGGTGTGATGATGGTGTGATAGTGTGATGGTGGTGTGATTATGTGATGATGGTGTGATGATTGTGTGATGGTGTGATGGTGGTGTGATGGTGTGATGATGGTGTGATGATGTGATGGTGTGATGATGAATATGATGGTGTGATGGTGTGATGGTGTGATGGTGGTGTTATGATGGTGTGATGATGTGATGATGGTGTGATGGTGGTGTGATGGTGTGATGATGGTGTGATGGTGGTGTGATGATGTGATGATGGTGTGATGGTGGTGTGATGGTGTGATGATGGTGTGATGGTGTGATGGTGGTGTGATGGTGTGATGATGGTGTGATGGTGTGATGATGGTGTGATGGTGTGATGATGGTGTGATGATGTGATGGTGTGATGAGTGAATGATGATGGTGTGATGATGGTGTGATGGTGTGATGATGGTGTGATGGTGTGATGATGGTGTGATGGGGTGGTGTGATGATGGTGTGATGGTGTGATGATGGTGTAATGATGGTGTGATGGTGTGATGATGGTGTGATGGTGTGATGGTGGTGTGATGGTGTGATGTGGTGTGATGTTGGTGTGATGGTGGTGTGATGGTGTGATGATGGTGTTTATGGTGTGATGGTGTGATGATGGTGTGATGATGGTGTGATGGTGTAATGATGGTGTGATGATGGTGTGATGATGGTGTGATGGTGTGATGATGGTGTAATGATGGTGTGATGGTGTGATGATGGTGTGATGGTGTGATGATGGTGTATGATGGTTGGTGTATGATGGTGTAATGATGGTGTGATGGTGTGATGATGGTGTGATGGTGTGATGATGGTGTGATGATGGTGTGATGGTGTGATGATGGTGTGATGGTGTGATGATGGTGTGATGATGTGATGATAATGGTGTAATGATGGTGTGATGATGGTGTGATGATGGTGTAATGATGGTGTGATGGTGTGATGATGGTGTGATGGTGTGATGATGGTGTGATGGTGTGATGATGGTGTGATGGTGTAATGATGGTGTAATGATGGTGTGATGGTGTGATGATGGTGTGATGGTGTGATGATGGTGTAATGATGGTGTGATGGTGTGATGATGGTGTGATGATGGTGTGATGGTGTGATGATGGTGTGATGATGGTGTGATGGTGTATGATGGTGTGATGATGGTGTGATGGTGTGATGATGGTGTATGATGGTGTGATGGTGGTGTGATGGTGTAATGATGGTGTGATGATGGTGTGATGGTGTGATGATGGTGTGATGATGGTGTGATGGTGTGATGATGGTGTAATGATGGTGTAATGATGGTGTGATGATGGTGTGATGGTGTGATGATGGTGTGATGATGGTGTGCATGGTGTGATGATGGTGTATGATGGTGTGATGGTGTAATGATGGGTGTGATGGTGTGATGATGGTGTGATGATGGTGATGATGGTGTGATGATGGTGTGATGGGTGTGATGGTGTGATGATGGTGTGATGGTGTGATGATGGTGTGATGATGTGATGATGGTGTGATGATGGTGTGATGGTGTGATGGTGTGATGATGGTGTGATGGTGTGATGATGTGTGATGATGGTGTGATGATGGTGTAATGATGGTGTGATGAAATGTATGTTGTGATGATGATATGATGGTGTCATGGTGTGATGATGGTGTGATGATGGTGTCATGATGGTGTCATGGTGTAATGATGGTGTGATGATGTGATGCTGTTCCTCACGTCTCTCGTGGCCGACACACTCAGCTCAGCTCGCCGGTTCTCGTTTCTTCTGCAGGTGATGTAATTTGTTTAGGATGAAGACGTGGTGATCTCCAGGTCATCTGGAAGCAGATGCTTAATTGTCATTTAATGTTCTTTTTATTGTGCATGCAGGAAACAGTTAAGCTAAACAGTTTATTCGCTAAAATAGGTAACAGCTATCAAACCACATTCCAGCATCCTCACAGCCATGTGCTGAACACTGAAGCGTTTAGCCACTCGGCAGGATCGCGGCTGCAGGTTGTGGAGTTGTGTAGTTGTTGTTCTTGTTGCTGTAATCGCCGTGTGAGTGTCTGTGATGTGAGTGCTTGCAGAGTCGAACTGCTTAAACTCAATTACACGTAAACAAAAAGCTGCTTGGCTACAAATAGCTCAGTGTTTCAAAAGGCTATTTTTAAGTTGTGTGTCAAAGCAGACAGGCTGCAGAGAACATTTCCTGCCTCACTGTTGTGCAGGCCACACTTTTAAATCTGAAAATAAATAAAACGGTGCAAGAAACGTAAGAATCTGTTTCATATAAAACTGTTTTTTTTTTAAAATATGCACTTTCTTCTGAAACTAAAGTGTGCAGTGTGGTAGCTTCTTTACTCTCTAAAATGTTCATAAAGACAGAACCCTTTTGTGTATATATTATTCAAATTATTACGTCTCTAATATTGCAGGATTTCCAGAGTGTAAAGAAGCATCAGAAATGAATCATGGCAATGAATCATGGCATCCCACAAGGCTCTGCATTAGGCCCGCTTTTATTTTCCTGTTTATCCACAGTCTAGGATATTTAACAGTACACAATTAGCATAATATTGATTTTAATCCAACTAACTGTGTTCATGATGAGCTGAGCTCTCGTTATAAGTAATTATTATCTTCTAATTGATGGATCTTTCATTTCACCGAAAAGACTTTCATTTTCGAAAGACTCTTTTTAATCTGAAAAAAGAAATAAAATGTTGCAAGAAACATTTAAGAAAAACAATCTGTTTTGTGTAAAAAACGGTTTCATGAAAATGGGTTTGAGACACAGCACAAATCGTTCCTTCTGAAACTGAAGTGTGCAGCGTGGAAGCTCGTGTCCAGCAACGTCACATCGTTACGGCTCATCGATTAAACACGTGGTGTCTTCAGCAGCGTCTGGACAATCTTTCAGCCATGTTCCCCTGAGAACCCGTCTCAGTGAGCTAGCGTGTGTCGCTTTAAACTAGCCGGATGTTATCGAGCAGCCTGCGGTACTGAAATCTGTCTTACAGTCACAAATGAATTCATGATTTTATTTACATTTTAAATAAGCTGAGTTTTAAAAACAACACACATTGTGCATTGTGTGTGTGTGTGTGTGTGTGTGTGTGTGTTCAGGGGGAGGATTGTTGGTGGGGTGTGGGAGTTAGTGACAGACTTTCATATTGCTAAAAGACTAGATTTTTCACGCCATTTTACGAGACAGAAATATGGCATTTTTCTCAGTAGAGCAGTTTTTGTTAGATGATTGTTAAAGCTAAAGCAACACTAAAGACAGTCCTGAGTATCAATAAATTTATTTAATTACTTTTTTTTAAAAATATTACAGTAAAGAGAAAGTTAGTCTGGTAGAGTGAAGTTCAGAGCGATGATGACGCAGCAGAGTCACGGCATCTCCTGGATTTGACACCCCTCTCGGACGTTTCCTCTGCTGCCGTGTCTGCACTTTTCTGGCTTTTTTTCCACTTTTCTAATATTTAGTCAGCAGTTAAAAAAGAGTATCCATTGTTGCTGATTGTTTTACAGTGACGACAGACGCTGCTCCACTCCAACCCGTGGCGGAAATCTGGCCTGCGGCACTTGACAATGAGCGCAGTGTGTAATGAGATATTGACTTTTCCTGGAAGAGCACAATGAGCGCGCTCTGTGTGTAGAACCGGGTTTTTATCCCCAAACCTTTAAAACTATCAACAGATTATTTTAATCCTGTCTTTAATGTTTTCCTCCCCGAGGGCAGCGATGCAGTGAAAAGTGATCATCATTCATCCACCGCAGCTTTACACCACTCCTCTGACAATCGCCACTTCAATGAAATCCATTGTTCTGTATTTGTGAAACCAGACAAAGATAATCAGCAGGTTTACAGTGACATCATTACAAAAAAAAAAAATAGAAACAAAGATGTTGAATGTAGCATGAAAATAAAACCTGAAGTAAAAGCTAAATTCATACTGCTTACAATCAACAACAACAACAACAACAACAACACATCATTGTTGAAAAATATGAAAATAATTTTTTAAAATGAAGTGTGTAACATTTGTAGGAATAACACAATGTTAGCTCACTGTATTACGTTCCCAAAGCATTAAACAAATTTAAAATATTGCTTTAGATCTGTTAATTTATTTATTTTGTGAATATAAATGAATCCTTTATAAAAAAAAAAACAAGGCTATAAGAAGCCATTTTTCACTTCCAGGTGATCAGTCAGTCAGTTTTCATGCAGATGATCAGACATAAAGAGCAAGTGGTTGAATTGGGGTGCGTCCACGTGGCATGAGACCGAAGCGTCTGGCGTGACACTGGCTTGTGTTGTACGTGTGAGGAAACACACCTGCCTTACTCACCTCCCAAAGCCGGGAAAACCTGAGACAACACAAACTCAGAGCTTCAAAAAGTTGCTGACGTTCGTAATTCCAGCAGCCAGACACCTGGATATAAACCTGGAGCTCTTTTCATAGAGGATCAAAAGGTTAAGATAATATGAGAGGTGATGCTTCTGCTTCTTACCTGCAAACATAACAACGGGAAAAGCTGCGCATGCTGGTGGCCTCCTGAGGCCGACGCTCAAAACGCCAAAACTCTGATTGTACGCCAAATCTGTGAGGGAAAAAAAGTGTGAAGGTTTAATCATGGAGAAAGCCTTTAATCTCAACAAACCACAAACACCTGGAGATGAGTTCAAAGCTGCTGCTCCTGGAGGTCGGGACTCGGTCATCCTCACAGGAACGTCGGATGGTTGACATTTAGAGAGCCCTCGAAAATCAGGGTGGTTTCCAAGTAGATCTTTTTCATTTAAGATGCTAAAATCCTTAAATATCCAACAAAGTTTTAAAGAACCCATTTTTCCAGCCAGTGCACCGAATCCCAGCATGTTACCTCCTGCCAGGTTATAGATGTTAAGAGGAAACGAATGAAGGATGTCTGTACCTCACACTCAACCTTCTAATATCTACACCCTGAGACAGAAGACTTCCTCAAGGGGTCTTTAAGGGTTTACTGGATAATTAGGAAACCTTTCTCACAGTGAAACTCTCTGTTCTGAGGTTTTACATGGAAATTTTAAAGGTTCCCCCAAAGGGACCCCTGAAGAACCCTGAAAGCGAGAGTGTTTGTAGTGGATGTAATGGAATGAGAACGTTAGATTCTTTTTATTCAGCTGATGGTTTTACTTATGAAGGGTTCTTTAAGTGTTTATTAAACAATTAACACTCCAAAGGTTCACCATTTTTATATGAAATTTTTTCAGGTGATGGTTTGATAGTTAAGGGTTCTTCAAGGGTTCTTGGCTTTTCAGATGGAAAATCATGATGTATGGTTTTATTTGTAAGAGTTTCTGAAAAGGGACAACTGAGGAACTGTTGTATTTAATGGAGATGTTTGATTGAATTTTTTATGTATTTGTTTTAATTTTGTCAATTTTATTGTAGCAAAAAAGCTAACAATTTCTGTCAATTTCAATTGAAATTTCTGTCTTTTTACCAGGCAAAAGTTTTTGCACCTCAGAGCTTTTTAAATATTTTATTTCCATTCTTCTTTTTCTTGCTGTTGTTGTTGTTGCTACAGAGCAAACACAGTGTCACAGAACAGTAATAAAGAAATGATTGAAATAAAGCTAGATGTAAAATCTCAGAGTCTGATCCTAATGTGACTCTGAATGAGAGATTTATACAGACAGAAACACTGACAGATTAAAACTGTTAAATCTTTCACAGTGTTAAAAGTAAAACAGAAATATTTTCCAAAACATAATCAATTCAAACATTCATCAATTCACTAAAGATTTATTAATAAACATTCCTGTGGTCACTCAGACTTAATCACACTTTTGAATAATAATATTTATATAAAAACTGCAGAAACTGTTGAACATTAAGTAAAAGAATCATTTACAGAATCAGCAGCAAGAAACGATCTCATATTAGCTCATTTCTGCCCCCTGGTGTCCAAAAGTGTCCACTGTGCTTGTTTTACTCAGAGGAAAATTTCAAAATATCTAAAATAATAGAATAATAAAATAAAAGACTATCTATCTATCTATCTATCTATCTATCTATCTATCTATCTATCTATCTATCTATCTATCTATCTATCTATCTATCTATCTATCTATCTATCTCCTCCAGTTATTTATCTTTATTTTCTATTTTTTATTAATGTTTCGTTAAAACGTCATTAATTCTAAAGTGATCTGAATTCTACTGTGTAAGTGTAAACACAAAACTCAGTAACAACAGTCTCTCAAATCATTTATTACATTTATTAAAGCCTTACACTTCCCCAAGGTTTCTCATATTTTAAGGCAGATTTGGTTTGGTTTCTTTATAAAGAACAGAATCTAAACATCTGCTTAAAACCAGGATCTTTAACATGAAAAGGTAAAAAAGAGAAGAGCATTAAGACAGACGGAGAGGCACTGAGCTAGAGGTCAGACCAGGATGAAAAGTGTGTATGTGTGTGTGTGTGTGTGTGTGTGTGTGAGCGAGAGAGAGAGAGAGAGAGAGAGAGAGAGAGAGAGAGAGAGAGAGAGATTCTCTGAGACTCTTTCATGCCCTGAAATTAAAAAATAAATCAAGTATAAATAAAAAATCATTTTAAAGAATCTGCAGCACGACTCAGGCGTATAAACATAAAAGGTACATCTAAACTTTTAATAAAGACAAATATTTTTCTTCCAGTTTATTATATTGAAACAAATATATAAGCAAAAAACATTGCTGTATAAAATAATTTGGCCGGTTGAATTTGTTAATGCAGAAATCCTTTTAAAAAAGAGATGATAAGAGGTGAGCTCCACAGTGACGGGGTTTCGTTCTACGTCGTGACTCGTTCCTCGGTTTTATGAATCTGGAGCTCTGTGTCACACCAAATCACATGAAATCACATGTTTGTGCACGTTTTTATAGTTTATAACTCAGGAACCGTTATAATTAATGAATGTTTGATTGTTTTCCGCGCTTTAAAATAAGCATTAGCTTCTTTACTGTTCATAAAGACAGAACACTTTATCTATGTATTATTATTATTATTATTATTATTATTATTATTATTATTATTATTATTATGTCTCTAATATTACAGGATTTCCAGAATGTAAAAAAGCATCAGAAATGAATCATGACATGTGGCATCCCACAAGGCTCTGCTTTAGGCCCACTATGATTCTCCTGTTTATCCACAGTCTAGGATATTTAACGGTATAACATTTGCATAATATTGATTTTAAGGCAAAATAAACTGGGTTCATGATGAGCTGAGCTCTCGTTATAAGTAATTATTATCTTATAGTAATGGACTTGATAGCAGCTACTCCTAACTTCTTCAGTTTTGAAAGATTTATCTGAAACATCTGGAATGTTCTGGGTGCTGGAGGTATTTAAAGGCTTTCTGGACAAATACACCAGCTACAGGGTCGTAGCAGGCAAAAGACAGACCATAAAATCCCTTTAAAAGCTACAAAAATATATAAATAAAAAGGTCATTTTGTTCCAGTAGGGCTGCTAAGAGAAAAACTGTAGAAGTGAAAACATGGAATTAAAAAACCCTCAACAATAAAATCAAGCATTTTGTTCCAGCGCTAAACAAAAAAACAGAATGGTGGCATTTAGAGCACCAGCAATAAAATAATGTGCTTGTTTTTTTTTAAATACCGTCAGAAACAGAGATGATGAAGCTGAAAATAAAATAATAAGAAGAAGAACCTCGTCACCTTGAGCGTTTATGGCTTTTTTTTTCAAATTAATTTACATCATTCTAGTAACGCTGTGAGCGTCTGAGCAGACCCTGAGGAAGGAGTGAGCGGTCTCAAACTTCAGCAACTTCATCATCTTCATCTTCATAGAATCGGTTCCTCTTGATCACTTCCTCCACGCTGAGGGATTCATCTGCTTCTTCTTCGTCCCAGAAACCCACATCTTCAGACGTCCTGTTGCTCTCCGCAGCTTGTGGAGGTGAAGCTTTCTTAAGCTCTGGGGCTTGTTTTGGTTTCTCCTCGGCCTGGTCCTGGTCATCAGAAGCCTCCGTTTTGTTTGTTTGAGATCGTTTCAGGATGGATTGTGGGATTTTGGGTTTCTCTTCTTGTTTCGGAGGAACCTCCACTTCACTGCTGTTTAAAGCCTTGTGCTCTGACTCGAAGGGCTTCCTCAACTCTGAGCTCTCCTCCTCATTCTCATTCTGGACGATCTGTACTTTGGAAGTCGACTGAAGCTCCAGAGAGCCACGCCGAGTCAGAGTGGTCTTGAGTGTGAGTGGTTGATCCTGATTGGTGGACTCCAGTCTGGGTGCCACAGAAAAAGGTCGACTTCTTTCTCTGAGAGATGCGCTGCGTCTCAAATTCCTCAACTCCACTCGCTCTGTGCTCTCCACATTGGACTGGACATCTCCCTCTGGGGGCCATTTTAGCTTGAAGACTTTAACCGGACTTCTTCCTCTTTCCTGACCAGAACTGGATGTTTCAGCACGAGGTGGCCAAGCGATCTTCAATCTTTTTGTTTCCACAGAAACTGCAGGTTTCTCGGCTTCTTGAACCTTCTGAGTTTTGGTCTCCAGAGATGATGTAAGATCTGTAACTTTGGCTATCGGAGTTTCCTCAACTGTGGAGTTTTGATTGAAGACTTTTTCTGAATTGGGCAGTTTAACTGGGACAGGTTCAGGTGATATAGGTTTTGGCTTTTCAGACTCCTCTGTCTCCTCGTCCTCATCTCTGGCCGTCCAAAGCTCCTTATGAGGCCTGTGCCCAAAGCCCTCGTCGTAGTTACCTTTGGACTTGAAGAGCTGGTTGAAGTGAGGCTTGCAGTAGATGTTACCGTGCAGGCAGGCGAAGTTCACCAAGCTAAAGTTAGATTTAAAGAAAAGTTATTTCTGATTTCAATATCACCTGGTGAAGTACAGTAATATAGAAAAATAATCCAATCCATCAAATGCCACAACTGACTCTCTGACAAAGCATTTCTGCATGCTAGTAAACGTCATAAATAAATAAATATGCTAATCATGTGCTTCTTCAGTCAAACATAATTGATTGTAATTCTATTTTTCTCAGAATTCCAGTTCTATCCAAACTTTAGCACCTCACCTGAGTTTGGTGTTGCAGTGAGCACAGCGGAAACAGGAGTTGTGGAAGGTTTGCTGATTGGCCACCAGTTTCTCCAGCGAGTAAACGGTCTTATGGCAAGCAACACAAGTCTCCCGCACAGTAGCACGGAACTTCTGCCCCTGTCACATACAACAAAATAAAATGTAAAACTTTACCACAACAGGAATAAAGCAACAGAGTAACTAAACTACAGGATAACGACCAACATAATGCTAAGAACTGATAGCTAGCTAATAAACAACATGCTAATCAACACAAAGGTTCATTCATGAGCCCTCTCTCATGAGCCATTAGCCATCTCTCCTTCTCTCCATCACTTGAAAATGTAAATGAGTTTAACGAGTTTGTTACAGAATAATTAAAAAAACTAAAAAATATTTTCAATCAATCACAATTTTCAATCATCACAAAGTCTACAACTTATATCTGATGACTGGAAACTGAAGGATTGCTTATACGATCCTGACCACCAAGGGGCGCCATGAATCTTTCTAACAGATAAAAGCAGAACAGTGCATTCTACTCATTTGAAAAAGAAGCTCAGGGTAAAACCCTGTGAAGTGAAAAAAATGAAATTAGTGAAGTAACATAAGACCCTGAAGATCCTGAACCCTGGAATGTGAAGAAAAAACTAAAGAGCTGAATAACTGCGATAACTCGAATCTAATCAGCGACGTTACAGTTAGAGCTCACTTACTCTGACAAATCTGGGTGGGTCACTGGTTTCAGGCTCAGACGCTGCAGTGCTCGAACTTCCTGTTTCAGCAAACACACCTAAAATATAATACAATAATGAGCACATTCACATGATCTGAACTGAACTGAATTATTAATTAAACTGTTCATATGGACGATTACAAGTGTGCCACTTAAAGTCAGGTTCAGCTGTGAGAGATCAGACCTGACATTGGATAGAGTTCAGGATTAATACACAGAACTCACCAATGGGTTTGGTGCTCATTGGCTCTGAAGGGGCTCGCTGTGAAAAAGAAGAGAAGAAGAAGTAGAAGAAGAAGAAGAGGAGGAGGAGGGGGAGGAAGAAGAAGAAAAAGAATTTTCTGATTTGATTTTAATCTTTGTAGTTCAACTCAGAGAAAAACCTTCATGTTATTTTATTTATTCCTCTTTTCTGTCACTGCATTTTGTTTATCATTAACTGGATAAAATAATACAATTATATTATATTTATCAATTTATTAATCAATTATATTTAATTATTATTCTAATTAGTCTATTAATTATTTTAAAATTTTAATATACACAGTGTAGACTTTTAAAATTCAGGGTCAGTGAGTATCAGTCATTTTTAATATGAAATAAAATTAATAATTGAATTAAAAACTGAAGCTTTTATAGCACTAGTTAAAGAGGGAAGTTTTTACCTCTTTCTCAGTCTGTTCTCCGCCACTAGGAGGCGCATTTTCCTTCAGATCCGCCGCTGAACCTTTGACCTCGATCTCAGCTGGCTGGAAATATCACAACGTGAGCATTTATTACCTCGATGTTAAATAATAATAACTCACTCAACACCACCTCCAGTTAAACTCATCAGCACCGAGGCGGCTACGCTTCATTTATTACACAGCAAAAAATAAATAAAAAACATAAAGCCACCTGGTTAGCAACAGAGCTGGGATCTACGCCACGTTATTAAAGCTGTAACTCAACACTTCACTCAGCTTTCAGTCTCTTAAAGCATGAAAATTCCAGAGCACACAGTGAATAAACTGCTGTGGTATGTTTAAAGCTTCTCAATGAACTCCTAATGAGCAGGAACCAGTTAGCGGGCTAACTCCTTAATGCTAATCTGCTCCAATCCTTTATTAGCAAAAAAATTGAATCAATAAAATCAAGCCACATTATGGAAGTGTTTCAGGTGCTTTTAAATATGAATTTATTTCCTAAAAGATCATTCTAATAAAGTTTGTAGTTGTATATGATTATAAAGACATTAATAAAGTGTTAATAACGCTGCTATGTATGATGGATCTCGTCGTCACTCAGGCTCTATTCACAGCTATCACTTTTACTCATTATTAAAAATAACTGCAATAATAAACTCTTCTCTGGACTGAAGAATAATCAGATTTCCCAGAGATGGAGAGGTTTGTCTGGTCAGGATGGAGGAGGTCAGTGACATACTGAGCTCTGGCCACTGCGAGAGTCTTGTTTGGACACGGCGGCTTGATACTTCGCCATTCTGTCCCTCAGAGACTTGGAACGTTCCAGAGAGACCAGACCTGTGAGAGGAAGAAGCAGGAACATCAAAACATTACACACTACACACACTGTACACTCTACACTGTACACACTACACACACTGTACACACTACACACTCTATACTGTACACACTACACACACTGTGCACACTACACACGTTACACTGTACACACTACACACACTACACACTACACACTCTACACACTGTACACTCTACACTGTACACACTACATACACTGTACACACTACACACTCTATACTGCCCACTGAATCCAATCCCTTCAGCTATGCTCCAGACCATCTCACCTGACCTCCTACCCTTCATCACCACAGTCATCAATGGATACTTAATGTCTGGTCATGTTCCAACTGTCTTTAAGAAAGCCAGGTTCATTCCCATCCTGAAGAAACCTGCTCTGGATCCCTCAGACATCAGCAACTACAGACCGGTATCATTTCTCTCATTCCTTTCAAAAATTCTTGAACGCGTTGTTTGTAATCAGCTGTCTGACTATTTCATGCAGAATAACCTCCATGACCCAAACCAGTCTGGCTTCAAAGCAGCACATTCCACACAGACTGCCCTTTTGGCAGTCACTGAGAAACTACATGCTGCTAGATCAGCCAAACTGTCATCGGTCCTCATCCTCCTCGACCTGTCTGCAGCATTTGACACAGTAAACCACAAGACTCTCTTGTCCACCCTCAGGAGTCTTGGAATTTGTGGAACAGCATGGGAATGGTTTGCTTCCTACCTGGATGGTCGCTCATATCAGGTAACATGGAAGGGATTGACATCTGTTCCACGCAGACTCTCTACTGGTGTCCCGCAAGGCTCAGTACTTGGTCCTCTCCTTTTCTCACTCTCTTGGCAAAGTTATATTCTCACATGGACAATCAACTATCCTTTTCCTCCCATGTCACTAATGTGACATGCTCATGTCGGTTTCTTCTGTACAACATCAGAAGGATTCGGCCATTTCTATCCACACAGGCTACTCAGGTGCTTGTTCAGTCTCTGGTCATTTCGAGATTGGACTACTGCAACTCTCTTCTGGCAGGTCTACCTCTGAACACAATTCGTCCACTGCAAATGATCCACAAATGCAGCTGCACCACTTGTTTTCAACCTGCCCAAGTTCTCCCACACCACCCCACTGCTGCGTTCCCTCCACTGGCTTCCGGTAGCTGCACGCATCAGATTCAAAACACTGATGCTTGCCTACAAAGCCAAGAATGGACCAGCGCCATCTTACCTCAAAGCTCTCATCACTCCTCGCACTGCACCTCGCTCACTCAGATCCACCAGCACTGCTCGACTGGTCCCACCGTCTCTCAGGGAAAAAGGTAGGTATACATCTAGACTCTTCTCTGTTCTGGCACCGAGGCGGTGGAACGAACTTCCCCTAGGTATCCGTACGGCCGAGTCTCTGACCGTCTTCAAACGGCAACTGAAGACTTACCTCTTCCTGAAGCACTTACACTAGCTCTTATTTTTCCCTGTTTATGTATTATGTTACAAAGTTTAAAAAAAAAAAAAAAAATCCCACTCAGTTTAGGTTAATGCCATCCCAAGTGTGTGTCCTATTGAACCAGTGTTAATGTATTCAGTGACTGAGAACTAAAGCACTTTTGTACGTTGCTCTGGATAAGAGCGTCTGCCAAATGCCAGAAATGTAAATGTACTGTACACATTACACACTCTACATTGTACACACTACACACACTGTACACACTACACACTCTACACTGTACACACTACACAGACTGTACACACTACACACACTGTACACACTACACACACTGTACACACTACACACTCTATACTTTACACACTACACACACTGTACACACTACACACACACAGTAGCAGCACAAATGTCAATATTAATGCACTTGCACTAACATGTTCCTATAGTAACAGCTCATACACACAGGTACAGTCTGGTTCATTCTCGGGTGAACACTTTCTGTTCTCTTTTTGTGCATTCTCAGTAAAAGAGAGAGAGAGAGAGAGAGAGAGAGAGAGAGAGAGAGAGAGAGAGAGAGACTATAATGAAAGTGAAAACAGGAACTCGTCTCTCCACAACTTTTACTCTTAAATCTAACTATAAACTGTTAAAATGTCAGCTGTTTCATTGGTTAATAAATTGATCGTTGTGATGGTCAGTAAATCTCAGCAGTATTAGCGGAATTAAAAACCCTAACCCTAACCCTGTCTGTGTTCTGTGTCATAATATAAATATAATCTCTAATAAAATAGAAAATACAGTATATATTATAGAAATATCTGTACATCTGTATGGAGTTTAACCCTGACCCTGAGCAGGACACACACGAGTGACCAGCGATTTAATAAAATCAGGAGTTGTGTTTCAGTACCTCGGTCTGCAGGACGAATATCCGAGTCTTGTGAAGTGCTGCTTATGCGTCGTACCTAAACGACGAAGAGGAAAAGAGA
>JAUCMX010000023.1:1096023-1103523 GCA_033459395.1 Hemibagrus guttatus | reverse complement strand
AAATATCTGATTTTTCTGGAAAATTTCAGAACTTTTAACCCCTGAGGTTTGAGGTTTTTCTCGTGACGAGGGTAAGGAGTAAATAAATAAATAATATTTTTATTACCTTGGTTTCTCCTGTCTCAAACATCTGCTTGAGGCTGTTAAGAGCAACACTCGGTTTCTCCACTTCCTTCTTCTGCTCTTCCTCCACCACCAGCTCCTGCTTCACCTCCTTCTTCAGCGCTGGTTTCATCTCCAGCTTCACCTCCTGCTTCACCTCCTTCTTCACCTCCTGCTTCAGTTCTGGTTTCAGCTCTTGTTTCGTCTCCTTCTTTGTCTCCAGCTTCACCTCCTGCTTCAGTTCTGGTTTCAGCTCCTGCTTCAGCTCTGGCTTTAGCTCCACCTTCACCTCCTGCTTCAGTTCTGGTTTCAGCTCCTGCTTCAGCTCTGGCTTTAGCTCCACCTTCACCTCCTGCTTCAATTCTGGTTTCAGCTCCTGCTTCAGCTCTGGCTTTAGCTCCACCTTCACCTCCTGCTTCAGCTCTGGCTTTAGCTCCACCTTCACCTCCTGCTTCAGCTCTGGCTTTAGCTCCACCTTCACCTCCTGCTTCAGCTCTGGCTTTAGCTCCAGCTTCAGCTCTGGCTTTAGCTCCACCTTCACCTCCTGCTTCAGCTCTGGCTTTAGCTCCTGCTTCAGCTCCAGCTTCACCTCCTGTTTCAGCTCTGGCTTTAGTTCCTGCTTCAGCTCCTGCTTCGTCTCCATCACTTCTTCCGCCTCAGCTTTCTTCTGTTCCTGAACCCTCACAGGTCTGAAGCTGTGGGAGCGAGCAGGAGCTCGAGGTTCTGCCGGAGGGCCAGGTGCGGCTGGTGCGTTCTGCCGCTTTTCCTCCCAGCGCTTCTTCAACACACTCAGGTTCCCCGAGCGAACTGCAGAAGGCAGGCTCTCCACCGGCTGGACATAAAGAAAATAAACACAGAAAAAAATTAACAACTCTTACATAAAGAAAGACAGGAAGTGTGATTAAGGTTAAAAAAATCATTAAAAGTAATTTAAAATAAAAACAGCATTTCTTCACTGCGTTATTTAACAGCAGCCCAAAATCTGTCCAGACATACTATATTTCAAAGATACTCTGTTACCATGGTAACCACAATATCTCGCCACCTAATGTAGCGCACAATGAAAGGTTTCCAGGTAACTACATCGTCATCCTGCATCCTGCATCATTTGCATAAAGGATCTGATTGGTTCATGCTGTTGAGTGGCATGTGACATCACAAATCAAGCTGCAGCCACGCCCACACAGGAGTCATGTGAATCCGAATCATCCGAATTATCATAAAAAAAAAACGTATTTTAAAGCAACAGCACAAAAAAAAAAGATAAACTGTGACGTCACACCATTAAAAAAAGACTGAGGGTAAAAAGAGGAACAATTTAAAATGAAAGAAAGGAAATAATGCAACGGGCACATATAAATAATACCAAAATATTAAAGCTCAAAAGAAAAAAACGGAGAATGTTATGTGTAAAAAAATGAGATAAAGAAATCGTCAAAAATGTAAATAATAAAAAAAGAGTTTGCTTGAATTTGTGATTTCTCTCATCCTCCAAATGAAACGGTCAGTGAATAAACCCCTTAAAAAACATCAGACCAATCTCTCTCTCTCACACACACACACACACACACACACACACGTCTTACTGACATCTCTACACTTTCCTTTGTTTGAGTGTAATTCACTCATTGACCCGTCCACACACTGCATGCAGAAATCATTTGGAGCAGAGAAACAGGAAGTGACCGTCAGCAGAACTTCCCAGAAAACTTTCCATTTAACCTGAAAAAGAAAAACTGATCTGCTTCCACTGCCGGGTTTCTCACATCAAAAAGCATTTGGAGGTAAAGACCTGGACAGATGAAGTGTTTCCTCTCCGCTCTTTATTTCCACTTTATCCCTCGTTCTCTGCGGTGATTAAAGTTTCCCCAGATGTACAGCAGGCAGGAAAAACTCGACGTGTAAGAAGAAAAAACCCAGCTGAAGCCCTCAGATAGAAAGGAGGGAGGGAAAGAGAGGACAGGGGAATGGGATGGAGAGAAAAAGAGCTGAGAGAGAGAGAGAGAGAGAGAGAGAGAGAGAGAGGAGGGGAAATAGAGACAATAGGGCGAAGCAGAGAAAGAGTGAATGAAGGAGATGGAGGAAGGGAGCTAGTGAGGGAAGTTCAGTGGAAGCTCAAAAGCAGGAAATGAATTGTTTGTGGAGTAAATTAACCCTTTCCTCTCTGAACAGCACGGTCCTGCATCTAAACACCAGCTCATTAAAACATGTAAATAAATAAATAAATAAATAAATATTTACAGAAATGTTGTGTGACACTCACTAATGTTTTACACTTTTCTTCCTGATATATTAAATCACTGAGACACGATAAAGTGACGTGTGACAACGTTAATGTGAGACATCGTTGTTGTGAGACATCGTTGATGTGAGACATCGTAGTTGTGAGACAACGTTAATGTGAGACATCGTTGTTGTGAGACATCGTTGATGTGAGACATCGTTAATGTGAGACATCGTAGTTGTGAGACAACGTTAATGTGAGACATCGTTGTTGTGAGACATCGTTGATGTGAGACATCGTTAATGTGAGACATCGTTGTTGTGAGACATTGTTGATGTGAGACATCGTTGATGTGAGACATCGTTGTTGTGAGACATTGTTGATGTGAGACATCGTTGTTGTGAGACATCGTTGTTGAGACATCGTTGATGTGAGACATCGTTAATGTGAGACATCGTAGTTGTGAGACAACGTTAATGTGAGACATCGTTGTTGTGAGACATCGTTGATGTGAGACATCGTTAATGTGAGACATCGTTGTTGTGAGACATTGTTGATGTGAGACATCGTTGTTGTGAGACATCGTTGATGTGAGACATCGTTAATGTGAGACATCGTTGTTGTGAGACATTGTTGATGTGAGACATCGTTGTTGTGAGACATCGTTGTTGAGACATCGTTGATGTGAGACATCGTTAATGTGAGACATCGTTGTTGTGAGACAACGTTAATGTGAGACATCGTTGTTGTGAGACATCGTTGATGTGAGACATCGTTAATGTGAAACATCGTTGTTGTGAGACATTGTTGATGTGAGACATCGTTGTTGTGAGACATCGTTGTTGAGACATCGTTAATGTGAGACATCGTTAATGTGAGACATCGTTGTTGTGAGACAACGTTAATGTGAGACATCGTTGTTGTGAGACATCGTTGATGTGAGACATCGTTGTTGTGAGACATCGTTGATGTGAGACATCGTTGTTGTGAGACATCGTTGATGTGAGACATCGTTGTTGTGAGACATCGTTGTTGGGAGACCGTTGATGTGAGACATCGTTGTTGTGAGACATCGTTGTTGAGACATCGTTGATGTGAGACATCGTTAATGTGAGACATCGTTGTTGTGAGACAACGTTAATGTGAGACATCGTTGTTGTGAGACATCGTTGATGTGAGACATCGTTGTTGTGAGACATCGTTGTTGTGAGACATCGTTAATGTGAGACATCGTTGTTGTGAGACATTGTTGATGTGAGACATCGTTGTTGTGAGACATCGTTGATGTGAGACATCGTTAATGTGAGACATCGTTGTTGTGAGACATTGTTGATGTGAGACATCGTTGTTGTGAGACATCGTTGTTGAGACATCGTTGATGTGAGACATCGTTAATGTGAGACATCGTAGTTGTGAGACAACGTTAATGTGAGACATCGTTGTTGTGAGACATCGTTGATGTGAGACATCGTTAATGTGAGACATCGTTGTTGTGAGACATTGTTGATGTGAGACATCGTTGTTGTGAGACATCGTTGTTGAGACATCGTTGATGTGAGACATCGTTAATGTGAGACATCGTTGTTGTGAGACATTGTTGATGTGAGACATCGTTGTTGTGAGACATCGTTGATGTGAGACATCGTTAATGTGAGACATCGTTGTTGTGAGACATTGTTGATGTGAGACATCGTTGTTGTGAGACATCGTTGTTGAGACATCGTTGATGTGAGACATCGTTAATGTGAGACATCGTTGTTGTGAGACAACGTTAATGTGAGACATCGTTGCTGTGAGACATCGTTGATGTGAGACATCGTTAATGTGAGACATCGTTGTTGTGAGACATTGTTGATGTGAGACATCGTTGTTGTGAGACAACGTTGATGTGAGACATCGTTGTTGTGAGACATTGTTGATGTGAGACATCGTTGTTGTGAGACATCGTTGATGTGAGACATCGTTAATGTGAGACATCGTTGTTGTGAGACATTGTTGATGTGAGACATCGTTGTTGTGAGACATCGTTGTTGAGACATCGTTGATGTGAGACATCGTTAATGTGAGACATCGTTGTTGTGAGACAACGTTAATGTGAGACATCGTTGCTGTGAGACATCGTTGATGTGAGACATCGTTAATGTGAGACATCGTTGATGTGAGACATCGTTAATGTGAGACATCGTTGTTGTGAGACAACGTTAATGTGAGACATCGTTGTTGTGAGACATCGTTGATGTGAGACATCGTTGTTGTGAGACATCGTTGATGTGAGACATCGTTGTTGTGAGACATCGTTGATGTGAGACATCGTTGATGTGAGACATCGTTGTTGTGAGACATCATTGATGTGAGACATCGTTGTTGTGAGACATCGTTGTTGGGAGACCGTTGATGTGAGACATCGTTGTTGTGAGACATCGTTGTTGAGACATCGTTGATGTGAGACATCGTTAATGTGAGACATCGTTGTTGTGAGACAACGTTAATGTGAGACATCGTTGTTGTGAGACATCGTTGATGTGAGACATCGTTGTTGTGAGACATCGTTGATGTGAGACATCGTTGATGTGAGACATCGTTGTTGTGAGACATCGTTGATGTGAGACATCGTTGATGTGAGACATCGTTGTTGTGAGACATCGTTGTTGAGACATCGTTGATGTGAGACATCGTTAATGTGAGACATCGTTGTTGTGAGACAACGTTAATGTGAGACATCGTTGTTGTGAGACATCGTTGATGTGAGACATCATTGTTGTGAGACATCGTTGATGTGAGACATCGTTGATGTGAGACATCGTTGTTGTGAGACATCGTTGTTGTGAGACATCGTTGTTGTGAGACATCGTTGATGTGAGACATCGTTGATGTGAGACATCGTTGTTGTGAGACATCGTTGATGTGAGACATCGTTGTTGTGAGACATCGTTGATGTGAGACATCGTTGTTGTGAGACATCATCGTCACACAGCAGTGAAGTGTGATGTAACACAAATAAACCCCAGTTCCTTTCCTCAGAGGATCTGATGCCATGATGTTATAATTACAGCTCAGTGATATTTGACATCAGTCTAAAGTCAGGTCAGAATCTCAGAAAGCAGTCACAGATGAATGATGTTCACATTAACACAGGAATCTGACTGAAAACCTCAAGCTGTGACCTTCATTAACCTTCACACAACAGGAAGCAGAACATCTGCCACCAAATACAGAAAGTTCATCTGGAACCAGGCGTGTACCGTAGTGCTGCTGGAGAGGAAGTGCAGAAAAGCAGCAAAGAAGAAGAGAACAAAGTGTTCCAAAAAAAAAAGAAGTAGAGTTCATTCACATGCAAATGTCCAGTGATGTGTTCATGTGTTCGTCCACTCCTCATCTTCACTTCTGACATTAATGTTATCAAACAAACGCTAAGTGCTAATAGCTCGCTGCAGACTCAGACATTCACAGAGCTCCTTTATTATTAATATTAATTATTATATCACAATTATTCATTTATTTATCTATTTATCTATTTATTTATTTATTTATTTATCTATTTATTTATTTATGTAAATATGCAGATGTCGCTGTTTCAGAATCCTGCTTTCTAAATAATCGGTGTATTGTTTTAAAATCTTTATTCATTTACATTCTGTGACGTCACACAGCATCAGAATAAAATATTCATACATCAACATGACCTGCAAAAAAATCACAAATTATGTGTGCACTCTTTTCTATTATTATTATTATTATTATTATTATTATTATTATTATTATTAACACTATAGCAGCTTACCGTTTTTTTCTTGTCTGCATTAGCTTCCTCTGCAGCCTTCTGATATCTGAAAGAATAAACAAATAAACAAACAAACAAACAAATAAATATTTTATAACCAGATCAGACATTTATATCATTTGTTTCCTTAAAAAAATCGAAATTACAAGAAATTATTTTTTCCGTTCTAGAAATTTGTTTAGCAATTTTTTATAATATTATAAAATGATATAAATATTTATATATTTATATAATTTTGCTTATAAGTAATTTACAACTGTATTATAACATGTGAGCAAATTAAGTTTTATTGCTTGAAATATTCTTATTTATCTTCTGAAGATCTGCAGCAGAGATTCCTCAGTGTGAAAGCCGAAGCCCGCCCTCTGGCGGACATGTAGAGCAATGCACTTTCTCAACATGCCGCAGTTCCAGTTCTGTCCATCAGGTGGCAGCAGAGAGCAACTTCGATCCCCAATCATTGATTGATGTATTGAATTGAAATTGAATTGAAATATTGATATCAAGACGCAATATTTACTATAAAATTAATTTTTAAATCGCAGTTTATTTACTTATTTAAAGTGAATTACGAGTGAAAAAGATAGAACATTAATAATATAAAATAATTATTTAGTAGTTGCTTTCGGCTGCTCCCTCTTCGGGGTCGCCACAGCGTACCAACTGGTCCGCACATCAACTTGGCACGGGTTTTACGCCGGATGCCCTTCCTGCCGCAACCCTCCCATTTTTCCGGGCTTGGGACCGGCACTGCAGCCAGTGGCTGGGGTTGAGGCATTGGCTGGGAACCGAACCCGGGCCTTCCGCATGATAGGCGAGTAACCTACCACTGAGCCACCAATGCCCCTTTATATAAAATAATTATTTAATGACAAATATTTGTACTTATTTCAATTCGACTTATTTCCTAAATATAGGGCTACATGTGAAGACACTTCTGAATTAATAAACTGATTAAATAAATAAATCATTTAAATTATTGCTGTAATACTGATGTATTTTTTACTTTTCATTTTCCTCTGAACACAAAGAGTTCAACATCTTCACCGAGTCGCAAACCTTCATCAATAAAAAATGCAGAACAAGAAGAACTGGTTACTGTGGACGTCTTCATGATGAGTAACACACCATATCACCGAATCCACCCAGTAATCACACACACACACACACACACACACACACACACACACACACACACACACACACACTCACGCCCAACACACAATATAATTGATTCTTCATGAAGCTTAATTAATGTGAACTGAAGAGTTCATTACAACTTAATTAACATCAACACGCTCTATAAATATAAAAGAAACTCTCACAACACTTTTTTATTTTAAATCTCTCCAAATACCTATATCTCCATATCTCCATATCTCTATATCTCTAT
>JAUCMX010000023.1:1081023-1091023 GCA_033459395.1 Hemibagrus guttatus | reverse complement strand
TTTTTTTCCAACTTTGTAACACGAACAGTTCTGAGTTCTGCGTAAAGCTGAATCCAAGATTCGTTATCTATCTAATTAAAGCCAAACACTAACATCACGCACTAGCTAACATCACGCACTAGCTAACATCACACAACTAGCTAACATCACACAACTAGCTAACATCATGCACTAGCTAACATCACACAACTAGCTAACATCACACAACTAGCTAACATCACGCACTAGCTAACATCACACAACTAGCTAACATCACGCACTAGCTAACATCACACAACTAGACTCCAGTTTCATTTTCACCTTTATTGTTAAAAAATGACACAAAAGTAACAAATGACATTTATTTATTTGTCATTTATTGACTTTTATACATAAAGTAAGTGCTTTAGCATCAAGAAAATGTTTACATTTTACGCTAAATAAAAGTCGAACTTAAATTTTTTAGAAAATCTAAGTTGTCTGCGTTTTCATTTAATGAATAAAATATAAATGGTCAGTAAAAAATTCAGTTTACTTTAAAATGTGTCCATGTTTTTTTTTTTCAATATTGTCTATAAATCCTGGACGCAGCTATAATAATATATTCGAAATCTTAATGAAGTCTAATTTAAACATAAATCTCACCCTTACCGTTGCTCTGCGGTGGTGTGTGTCACAGACGTGTGTTGTTGTTGCACGTGTTGCTAATAAAATGATCTTGAGTCTTTAACAGCAAAAGCAATATTTCAGTCTGTTTTGTGAAACTGTTCTTTGGTCTTTTATCTCAGAGTTAATTAAAGGGTATCAAAAATGGGCGTGTCTATAAATCACAGAGCGCCGCTGTGACTTCCACAGCGAGTGGATTACAGCGTCGTCTCTTCCCAATCCCTGTCTGGATGATCAGACAGATTCTGAGAGTCGTTTTGAAGAGTGGTTAAAACCTCCACAGCTGAAACACGTCACACACGTAGCGCACGACGGCGTGCACTTTCACTTGCTAACGAATACGAATGAAAACACTTCCTCGTGAATATTCAAGTCACTCAACTTATATGAATAATGATAATGATATAAATTTCTCTCATCATCACAACACCAAACGACTGAGTTTAATTTCCAGCTTTAGCTGATATTGCTAACTTGCAAAATGAGAAAAAGAAAAAGCAAACTGCGACGGTTTCATTTATTGTGCTTTATTGAATCACCATATTAACATATAATTTGCATATAAGATTTTTTTCTAATTTTAGCTCCTAATTCCTGTTTATTTTACCGTCCTATCAGTGTTAGCGGCTAGAAATTGTTTTGTTTCTGACGCACCTCTTGATGATATTTATCTCGTGTTAGTCACAGCGACATGCATCATGTGGATTTATAAGGAAACAGTTCGCATTAAAAGCCTGACTCACCTTCAAGAACTATTTTCATTCCAGCATCTATCAAACCCTGCCCTCATTTTGTCAGATTTCTCAGCAAAGTCTGGGATTTCCTCACTGCTGCTTGTCAGAACAGACCTGAGATGAGAAAATAAACCTCAGAGACCTGAGAAACCCGTGCAAATTCAAACAAACAAGGGCCATGAAGATTTGAATTCTGCTCAGATCAAGCCATACGAAACAGGAGCACTAACTCCGCCCTCATCCACATCAATCTCTCTATTCCTTCATCTAACAAAGAAACACAACTGTTGAGAACATCAACATTTTTCTCAGATCTGATGATAATTTACTAAGAAAAGACACCGTATGACTAAATATACAGTCTTCAGAATTAGCATAATTAAAATTTATGCATTCAGATTGCCTGGAGCATCTCCTGTTCTAACCCCACCCCCAATTAAAGCCTTAAACTTTTTTTTTTTTTCCATGTGGAAATGAGTCAGAACTGTCAATAACATCAACATTTTTCTCAGATCTGATGATAATTTACTAAGAAAAGACATTGTATGGCTAAAAATATAGCCATTAGAATTAGCATAAATTGCTATCTCTACTTCTGTGTTCAGCTTGCCTGAAGCAACTCATGATCTTACCACGCCCCCAATTATAGCCTTAAACTTTGCATTTTTTCATGTGGAAATGAGTCAGAATTGTGTAGAATATCAACATTTTCCTCAAGATCTGATGTTAAATTGCTAAGAAAAGACTCCATATGACTAAAAATACAGTTATTAGACTTAGCATGGATCGCTAACTCTAAACTTTTACAGACACGAATCGTGATCTAACCCCGCCCCTCAATCCTTCTAATACTTCAACCGTCTTCTTTTCTTTTATAAGCAGGAATTTGTTGCAAAACTGTAATTTTATAAACCGCCACGACATTTGTTTGCGTGACAGATTAAAAGTTTGCAGCAGCTTCAGATCATTAAAGCAGGTTTTTGGGCCACTGCACTGATGATAATGAAGGAGGGACAGGAAAGTCCACAGTACACAAATCTAATAAAGATTCAAGCTGGTGTTGTTGTTGTTGGTTGCCAGGCAACAGAAGGCTGGTACTTTAGTGCTGAGCCATGTGTTTGCTCAGGTTGTTGGCTGCGTTTAGACAATCAGCAAGCTGTAATGATGAAGAAAGGAATCCTGATGCTATCGTGAGCGCTTACATCACCACGGACACGCCCTGCTGGGCGGCTGACACACGGGACTTTGATCAGGGAGTGTGTGTTATAGTGTGTGTTACATCAGGGCCTGACAGATGACACAGCGTGTTGGCGTATGTGTAAGAACTGTCTCATTTATGTTCGATCCTGACCTTGCAGGTTTCTTGCGTGATGTCAAACGACTCGAGTGAGCAGAAGCATCAAATCCAGTGCTGTTGTCTGATTGTTTGATGAACCTGCACTAAAATTCATGGATTTGGACACACCGTAGAATGTGATTCGAGGCTAAATGTAACCTATAAAGTTTGTGCTATTAATTCATTAATTAATCAAGGTTTTAAATCCCATACAGGATGTTGTAGGATCCTGAACTGGAGACGTGGTTAATATCGAGGAGGTTAAAATGCTGGATGAGCTGAAAGTGTCTCTTGAGTGTAGCAGATGAGCGCTAGGTCAGATTGTCCTTCACACCGTCAGCATGTTTCCTTTACGGCAGCTTCAGATGAAAATCTCAGAAGCTTTGAGTCCTGCAGCCTCAGAGCAGGTGATGTTTAGAACCTGACCAGAGCTCAGATCTGTGAGACAGTACGAAACATGAGGACGTAAACGAGGAACTTTCCCGTTCCGGTCAGGTTCCGGGTTCCGGTCTCGGGTTTCATACTCTGAATGAAACACACTCGCTCTCTAGCACTGATGACAGAATGAAATGAGAGACATGGACAAACTGCAGCTGGCTTCTCAGCTGTGTTTCTCTATTTAAAACAAAATTTCGTAATCCACAATAATCTAATCTGCAGCGATGCTCATCAGAGACATGTTTGTGCTCCTTTGTTATGTTTGAAAGGAAGTGCAAAGCTTCTCGGCTTTACAGAAACTAAAATAGTTTCCAGTCTGCTGCACCGACTTTGTTTCATTTTCTCTGATAATTGATGTCCAAGAAAAGCAGAAAGGGTGTCTGTGAACGCTGCACGACACGGCACGACCTACACTCTTTCATCATCTGAGTGATTATTACTTCTCTTCTGACTCTAAAATGACACACAACATTTAAGGCTGTTAAAAAACACACACAGATCGCATGATAGATCACAATACGTGTGTGAAGTCTTATTCTCACGCCAAAATCTTCTTCGATTTCATCGAGATAAAATATGTCTTCACTGATAAAATACTTTTCTTATTTTGACCTAAATACCTTTCAGTCAGGCGGTTTGGGAATTTCTTCAGAAATGTGGAAACTGAGCTGAGTTACGCTTTACCGGAAATTCAGGAATGCTGCAGTCAGAAAGAATTACTTTAAAGAGAAAGTACGGACTAAAAGCCTGTGACGCTCCTCTCTCGGCTTCGGACAGGAGTTCTGAAGGTAACGCGGCTAACGTGAATGGAAACGTAGCTTTATAGCCACCAGTTTAGCATCATGAACTAAATCTGCCATAGTGTACACACCAGCATCAGACTCAGATACAGGGGTGTGGCCTGAGGATGAAGGCGGAGCTTGTGTGTGATTTCAATTATTGATTTCGTTTTATTAAATAAATCTGGAGCCAAATCATTTCCTTTTTTCAGTTCAGTCTCTTTTCAGTTAAAGTTTCGGTGAAGGACCTCGTGACAGAACGTTCCCCAATCAGAGGTGAACCCTGTGGAACATCTGTCAGAGGATTTTTTAAAGACTCGACCAGATCTGTTTTGAGTAAACAAACTCAAACAAATGAGACACAGAGCCGATTTGCATGAAAAGTAAGTGCCTTTCTCCAAAAATAGCTAATAATCAGAGCGACATGATTCAAAGCTGCTGCACAGTGTAAATGTGATTCAGTCTTAACGTTCTGAATTTAAAAGAATTTTAAAAGAAGGGAGTGAGAGGCCACGCCCACATCTCTGAGACTGACAGAAGCAGAAGCCACGTATCTAGCAACAGGAATATAGAAGCCACGACTCTTTCACCAGAACTTCACCAGGCTGCTATACTGAAACTGAGAGAGACCCAAAGCCACGCCTCCTTTATTGAAACTGACAGACCCTAAAGCCACGCCTCCTTTATTGAAACTGAGAGAGAACATAAAGCCACACCTCCTTTATTGAAACTGAGAGCGACTGTAAAACCACGCCTCCTTTATTGAAACTGAGAGATAATATAAAGCCACATCTACTTTGCTGAAACTGACAGACCCTAAAGCCACGCCTCCTTTATAGAAACTGAGAGAGAACATAAAGCCACGCCTCCTTTATTAAAACTGAGAGGGACCCTAAACCACGCCTCCTTTATTGAGACTGAGAGGGACCCTAAACCACGCCTCCTTTATTGAAACTGAGAGAAAATATAAAGCCACATCTACTTTGCTGAAACTGACAGACCCTAAAGCCACGCCTCCTTTGCTGAAACTGACAGGCCATAAAGCCACGCCTCCTTCACTTGTACAATTACATCACATGAAGAACAGGCCACACCCACTTTGACACAGACGCCACACCCCCTTCACTTTCACAAAAGCCTGGATCTGTAGAATCAACGCACTTCCTGTCATTTATTCTGATTATTTTATTGTTTATAATTTATCGTGGTTTTACAGCCTACTGGATTTTGTTTCTCCCCTAAATATTTTTTCTCAGAAGAAATTTGCTGAACTTTAATCACTTGTCCAGTTTAAAGTTCAAAGTTAACAGACTGTAAAACTTTTCTGCTGCTGCGTCTGATGTTTCGTGGCTCGCTGGACCTCTCACAGTAAACAAATAAACGAATAAATTGTTCACCTGAACTTTGTTCGGCTCTGTCCCACAAACCACAGAAGCAAAATGTGAGGCTAAATATGGAAAGCTGAACGCCAGAAACTCGTCAGTGTGAGCAGCGAGTATACGCCTGACTCACCTCTTTATCACACGTTCATCACCAGAGCATGACTGAGGACTTTTATTTATAAACATATTATAAACATATTATAAACTAAGATTTTTTTTATTCTTTTTTTTTCTAGATTCATGCAACTTTCTCCTGAATGATGCCTTCTGCTTTAACGTCACACAAACTGCATGTGGGAATCATCACAAATCAAAACAAAGCAACTCAGTGACCACAAATACACCAACAAATACACCAACAAATACACCACCTGAGAATTCTGACTGAATTGAACTGAATTATTGTGCTCATAAATCTGTATAAAGCATAATATACATTTATTCTGTCCTTTTTTTCTTTCTTTTGATACTCGTGTTTAATATTTATCGACACAGAAGTAAAATTATTTCCTACTTAAAGGTGAAAGAAAGCGAGACGGAGCAAAAAATCAGATCACTAAATGTTCAGCTGAGTTAATATTTAACACGACAGAGCAGAAAAGCAGAGTGAAGTACAGATTAAAACATTTTTTTTTATTTTAAAAAAGAATGTAGATTTGAAATTAAAAATAAAAATTTAAAAATGATATTTAAAGTAAAAAAAATACTTGAAAAATGAGATATGAAATTCTATCTATCTATCTATCTATCTATCTATCTATCTATCTATCTATCTATCTATCTATCTATTTATTTTTCTATCTATCTGTCTGTCTGTCTTAAGAATCATTAAGCAATCTTGAAATTTCTATAAAATAAATCTTAAAAGTAAATTTAAAAACATGAGAAATGATATAATTATATCAGATTTATATTTTTGATTAAATGATAATGAAATTTTGCAGTAAAGTGTTGCAGTAAAGTGTTGCAGTAAAGTGTTGCAGTAAAGTGTCAGAGTGTAGGAGGATGATTATTTTAGCGAGTGTTACTGTGTACATTATTACAGTACAGTAAGGTGAGTAACGTTACAGGAGGATGTTCTGTGTGTTGTATTTACCCTACAGAGTCCAGTAGCCTGGTGGAGATTTTACAGGAAGCTCTGAGGACTTTGTGAGGACGATGCAGATGTTTTCATCTTTAATGTTTTGTGTTGTTGTGAACTTCAGGACAGAGTATGTTTACTGTAATGACTGTATCACACCTCCTCTAATTAACCCTTTGATTTAATTAGCAGCTCAGCTTTCATTTCATCATACTCTTCAGATAAAAATAAATAAAACACACACACACACACAGACACACACACACACATACAGCGTGAATTATATAATTTTGATCTTTTTTTATTTCTTTTAACATTTGTTTCTAAAAAATAAATAGCAACAAATTTGGCTACTTAATCATAAATATTTTTTTCACTAAATTTATGTTTTTAATTTTAGCAAGACTATTTTAAAAATGTTTACATCATTTATTATTTCAGTTTATTTATGTATTTATTTATTTATGGTTGTTGTTTTTTTGTTTAAACAAAAAATTATTTATTTCATTTTTTTACTCTGGAATTAAAATATTTATTTTGACTTTTAACAAGAGCTTGATATTTATTTATTTACACTTGAAAATTCATGTAAAATATGATAATCATTAATGTATTTAATATTCATTCATTCATTGTGTACCGCTTATCCAATCTACTCTCAGGTCACGGGGAGCCTGTGCCTATCTCAGGCGTCATTGGGCATCAAGGCAGGATACACCCTGGACGGAGTGCCAACCTTTAATAATACTGAAGATGCATCAGATAGAGTGGAAAATGTATACTGAAAATTGTGTGTGTGTGTGTGTGTGTGTACATTACATGTGTATATTATAAAACATGAGTCTAAATGTAAGATATAATATGAGATTTGGGAATTATCGATATAAACACATTACTATGTGATAACAGAAAACTTCCTGTAGCTCAGAAGGAATAAAGATGCAAAAGATAAAGAAGCTGGAGATGATTTTCTGGAGGTAAAAGCCAAGATGTCGAAAGAGGAATGTGGAGAGTTTTTGGGTTTCAGCAGATCTACCTGTAGAGTTATGACCTCACGCTGAAAGAACACAAAGGCCCTTGTTTCTATTACAGGAAAGAAAAAAAACAAAGGAGGAAAAACAGGCTCGTCTTCCGAAGATAAAGTGCTGAAAAGAAGCGCTTTCCTTCACACTACTTCGGAGAGAGAGAGAGAGAGAGAGAGAGAGAGAGAGAGAGAGAGAGAGAGAGAGAGAGAGAGAGAGAACAGGCGCTTTTTTTCTCTTTTCTTTCATTCAGCTTTTTACACACCAGTTATTAATGAGATCATCTCACACACACACACACACACACACACACACACACACACTATGTGTTAGTGAGCATTAAGAAGAAAATAAATAAAACCCCACCTGCTCTTTCAGCTGATTCTCGCCTGGTTTTTCTTGGTTTGTTTGTTTTTTTAGATTTTTTTCATCCCTCAGATCCTTTTCTGTTTAAAACTCTTGAAACTCTCCACACCTTCACTGCGTCACCTGCTCCCACAGAAAGACAGAGAAAGAGACAGAGCGCGCAGTGAGACACCTGACACTCCTGTTCCGCGTGTGTGTGTGTGTGTGTGTGTGGAGGGAGGGAGGGAGGTGCTAAGGCACAGCAGCACAGTGGCTGTGGGCTACGTCTCATTCCCTGCTTTACTTAACCCTCACTACTTGAGAGCACTACGTAGGGCAAAAGATAACAACTTCTCCACCCTGAGTATCATAAGCAGGCATGAAGTGCACTAGGTAGGGTATAAAATATAAAAATATATTGTTTTAAGTTAACTACCCTAAACTTTAAGTACCCTTCACTTTAATACCATACACTTTAAGTACCCTACACTTTAATACCCTAGACTTTAAGTACCCTACACTTTAAGTACCCTACGCTTTAATACCCTACACTTTAATACCCTAAACTTTAAGTACCCTACACTTTAATATCCTACACTTTAAGTACCCTACACTTTAAGTACCATACGCTTTAATACCCTACACTTTAATACCCTAAACTTTAAGTACCCTACACTTTAATATCCTACACTTTAAGTACCCTACACTTTAAGTACCCTACATTTTAATACCCTAAACTTTAAGTACCCTACGCTTTAATATCCTACACTTTAAGTACCATACGCTTTAATACCCTACATTTTAATACCCTTCATTTTAATACCCTAAACTTTAAGTACCCTACGCTTTAATACCCTAAACTTTAAGTACCCTACACTTTAAGTACCCTACGCTTTAATACCCTAGACTTTAATACCCTAAACGTTAAGTACCCTACACTTTAAGTACCCTATGCTTTAATGCCCTACACTTTAAGTACCCTACACTTTAATACCCTACACTTTAAGTACCATACGCTTTAATACCCTACACTTTAATACCCTACACTTTAAGCACCCTTCACTTTAAGCACCCTACACTTTAAGTACCCTACACTTTAATAGCCTACACTTTAAGTACCTTAAGTATTCTAAATGGCTCTGAAATAGGTAACGTAGAGCTAGAACACTACCTAGGGAATCTTGGCTCTTACACTCTGTAGCTTATATGCCAACTAGTGCACTTAATGATGCTTTATGTATTTATAAATTCATAAATAAAATAAAATAAAAAAAATAAAATAAAATAAAATAATGATACATTTCTTTTAGAGACAAAGGACAGTACATAGGGTATGAAATGTCTCCTATGCCTTGTGCACTGCCCTAATACTTCAGCAGTGTACCTGTACCCTATGTAGGGCGCTATGTCGCTAGTAAAGTTCTTTTTTTTTGCAATAATCTGAGACTCTGTATAATTTTGCACAAATTGTCACTTTTCCTTTTGATTTTATTTTTAATATAAATTTTATAAAATTAATACTAACATGTATTGTAGAGTCAGTTAAACACATCTTTTTTAAGATTTTACACAAGATTTTAAAAAGATTTTTATTTACAAATCAATTATTTTGTCTTTATTTAAATTTTTTATTTTGCATTGCAGCAGTTTCCCGTGTAGGGACTCAGTAAAGGGCGCATGGGGAGTCAGTGGGAGATGTAATGAGACACAACCCACATGTCGTAGAACCTGATTACACGACACCAGATGACCTTGGGCGTTACATTTCACCTGCCAAGTTACCTGGTGTGTGTGTGTGTGAGTGTGTGTGTGTGTGTGTGTGTGTGTGTGTGTGTGTGTGTGTATGAGAAAGAGAGAAAGAGAGAGAGATTCATGAAAATAAGTTTAAAAAAATATTAAAATCTAATACTTCACTTGGACATGTGACTGAAACCAACAACAATAAATAAATAAATAAATCATTAAAAAACTCTTCTTATTATTACATTTTTGTAACATTTATTTTTATTTTTATTTTTTTATTTATTTGATTGTATACAACATTACTTGGGGGAAAACTATATATATTTATATGACTTTTTTTTTAAACTTTTTTATTAAACCCTGACAATTTAAAAAAAAAACAGGACAGGACACTAAAGAACATTCATTCTCTGTGAACATTAAATCACCAAGTCAGGGTTCTTTTGGGTTCCCTAGGATACACACACACACACACACACACACACACACACACAC
>JAUCMX010000023.1:981023-1076023 GCA_033459395.1 Hemibagrus guttatus | reverse complement strand
TGTGGTTTACTCCTTTGCTGTGCTCTACTGAATACTGACTGCTGACTGTAACACGGAAACGTTGATACAGATGACTCTTCCTGTAACGATGCACACATTTCGAGCATCTCTGATGCAATGAGCTAGTTTAGTTTAGTTTAGATTAGGTAGAGAAGAATACTCTCCGTGAATCGAAAGAGTTGACACATCGATCTGACTCACTAAATAAAACCGAGTGGTGCAATGAAACTGAATCACTTTTTAAGTCAATGTATAAAAAGCGAGTGCATTGAAATAAACCTGGACTCTGAGAGCCATCTCTTCCGGTTCTCTGATATGATTAAATGACTGGTGTTACAGCACACATGGGATCTGTTATTCTACGCTGTTGTGGCAACGGATATCTATGATCGGTTAAATATTATACAATGCTGTAGAATATGAGTAAAACAAATGGACACACCTTTTACACAGTCACTCCAGTGAACCAGATCAAATGTCAGATTCTATTGCGTAAACATACGTCACAATTCCTTTTTAAAAAACCGACATCAGCATTTCTGTAAACTCCAGGTCTATAAATTTCATGTCATTATGTGAGATCAGACCATGTAACACCAGCACCCATGCCATGGTAACATCACACAGATCACACAAGTCCATCAGGAGGACAGTTACAGATTTAACATGAACTCCGTCCTGCCAAAGCCATCAGACATTCAGTGATGGAAATCCGAGCACAAAACCACCAGCATTCAAATTCACATACAAAATCATACACAGTATGACATGCAGTGAAAGGCTTTTTTTGACTGTCCTTGTTACAAGAGAGAAACATAAAAAGGATAAAAATAAAATAGAGATTTAAGAAGATAGAAATATAAAAAACTACCAAAATAATAAAATAGAAAAATATTTGAAAGAAAAATATGATCAAATATAAAAATCCAGTAGGATGTGAGATATGCATATAAGATATATATATACACACACATACTGTACATATACATACACACACACACACACACACAGACATACATATTTATATATAGCAGGAATGTCAGGGAGTAGAATGACAAGTACAGTAAAGTGCTGAAACAGAGTCCATATAAATGGTTTAGTGAGAGCAGACTGTGCAGTGTAGTGCAGTTAATGTGTGTGCAACAGTCTGCTGAGGTAGTATTCTATTTTATGGAAGTCCAGAGAAAAGTCCAGAAAGTCCAGGTTCTATGTGTTCTGGCTGAGGGCCCAAATGGCCTGCGGGAAGAAGCTCCTCCTCATTCTCTCTGAGTTTGCCTTCAAGGAGCAGAAATGTTTCCCTGACTGCAACAGAGAGAAGAGACCGTTGTTTAGATGGCTGAGGTCCTTCATTATCTTCCTGGTTTTGGTCCAGCACCGCTTGTTGTATATAGTCTCCGGGTCAGGGAGCTCGGTGCGGCTGATACGCTCGGCTGATCGCACCACCCTCTGGAGAGCTCGCGTGTCCTGCTTGGTGCTGTTTCTAAACCAGGCTGTGATGCTTCCCATCAGGATGCTCTCAATGGTGCAGGTGTAGAACGTCTTTAGCACCTTTGAGGGCAGTGTAAAGTCCTTTAGGCGTCTGAGATGGTAAAGACGCTGCCGGGCCTTCTTCACCAGGGTGTTGACATGACAGGACCATGACAGGTCCTGCGTGATGTGAACACCTAGGTACCGAAAACTGTCCACTCTCTTCACTGGGGTCCCATCGATAATGAGGGGCTAGTAATTATTCTCCTGCTTTGTACTGAAGTTCACTATCAGCTCCTTAGTCTTGCTGACGTTCAAGAGGAGATTGGTGGACCTAGTGGTCCACAGCAGTCCTATGTATCTCCAGTGATGCATCTTCAGCAACACCAAGTGATGGCTACAACCAGATGCCAGGATCCAGAATGAAAAAGGAGTCAGGAACACAGGGAGTTCAGGTGTAGCATGTGGAGAGAAAGACAGAGAGACAGACAGAGAGAGAGCCAGAGAGACAGAAAGATAGAGAGAGAGAGACACAGACAGAGAGAGAGAGAGAGAGAGAGAGAGAGAGAGAGAGAGAGAGAGAGAAAGAAGCTGTACTGGTGTCTGTAATAACATCTGTAATAACTGCTGTACTGGTGTCTGTAAAACATCTGTAATAACTGCTGTACTGGTGTCTGTAAAACATCTGTAATAACTGCTGTACTGGTGTCTGTAAAACATCTGTAATAACTGCTGTACTGGTGTCTGTAATAACATCTGTAATAACTGCTGTACTGGTGTCTGTAAAACATCTGTAATAACTGCTGTACTGGTGCCTGTAATAACATCTGTAATAACTGCTGTACTGGTGTCTGTAATAACATCTGTAATAACTGCTGTGCTGGTGTCTGTAATAACATCTGTAATAACTGCTGTACTGGTGCCTGTAATAACATCTGTAATAACTGCTGTACTGGTGCCTGTAATAACATCTGTAATAACTGCTGTACTGGTGTCTGTAATAACATCTGTAATAACTGCTGTACTGGTGTCTGTAATAACATCTGTAATAACTGCTGTACTGGTGTCTGTAATAACATCTGTAATAACTGCTGTACTGGTGTCTGTAATAACATCTGTAGTAACTGCTGTACTGGTGTCTGTAATAACATCTGTAATAACTGCTGTACTGGTGTCTGTAATAACATCTGTAATAACTGCTGTACTGGTGTCTGTAATAACATCTGTAGTAACTGCTGTACTGGTGTCTGTAATAACATCTGTAATAACTGCTGTACTGGTGTCTGTAATAACATCTGTAATAACTGCTGTACTGGTGTCTGTAATAACATCTGTAATAACTGCTGTGCTGGTGTCTGTAATAACATCTGTAATAACTGCTGTACTGGTGTCTGTAATAACATCTGTAATAACTGCTGTACTGGTGTCTGTAATAACATCTGTAATAACTGCTGTACTGGTGTCTGTAATAACATCTGTAATAACTGCTGTGCTGGTGTCTGTAATAACATCTGTAATAACTGCTGTGCTGATGTATTTAATAACATCTGTAATAACTGCTTTACAGGTGTCTGTAAAAACATCTGTAATAACTGCTTTACTGGTGCCTGTAAAAACATCTGTAATAACTGCTGTACTGGTGCCTGTAATAACATCTGTAATAACTGCTGTACTGGTGCCTGTAAAAACATCTGTAATAACTGCTGTACTGGTGCCTGTAAAAACATCTGTAATAACTGCTGTACTGGTGTCTGTAATAACATCTGTAATAACTGCTGTGCCGGTGTCTGTAATAACATCTGTAATAACTGCTGTGCCGGTGTCTGTAATAACATATGTAATAACTGCTGTGCTGGTGTCTGTAAAAACATCTGTAATAACTGCTGTGCTGGTGTCTGTAATAACATCTGTAATAACTGCTGTGCTGGTGTCTGTAAAAACATCTGTAATAACTGCTGTGCTGGTGTCTGTAATAACATATGTAATAACTGCTGTGCTGGTGTCTGTAAAAACATCTGTAATAACTGCTGTGCTGGTGTCTGTAATAACATCTGTAATAACTGCTGTGCTGGTGTCTGTAAAAACATCTGTAATAACTGCTGTACTGGTGTCTGTAATAACATCTGTAATAACTGCTGTACTGGTGCCTGTAAAAACATCTGTAATAACTGCTGTGCTGGTGTCTGTAATAACATCTGTAATAACTGCTGTACTGGTGCCTGTAAAAACATCTGTAATAACTGCTGTACTGGTGTCTGTAATAACATCTGTAATAACTGCTGTACTGGTGCCTGTAAAAACATCTGTAATAACTGCTGTACTGGTGCCTGTAATAACATCTGTAATAACTGCTGTGCTGGTGTCTGTAATAACATCTGTAATAACTGCTGTACTGGTGCCTGTAAAAACATCTGTAATAACTGCTGTACTGGTGTCTGTAATAACATCTGTAATAACTGCTGTACTGGTGTCTGTAATAACATCTGTAATAACTGCTGTACTGGTGTCTGTAATAACATCTGTAATAACTGCTGTGCCGGTGTCTGTAATAACATATGTAATAACTGCTGTGCTGGTGTCTGTAAAAACATCTGTAATAACTGCTGTGCTGGTGTCTGTAATAACATCTGTAATAACTGCTGTGCTGGTGTCTGTAAAAACATCTGTAATAACTGCTGTGCTGGTGTCTGTAATAACATATGTAATAACTGCTGTGCTGGTGTCTGTAAAAACATCTGTAATAACTGCTGTGCTGGTGTCTGTAATAACATCTGTAATAACTGCTGTGCTGGTGTCTGTAAAAACATCTGTAATAACTGCTGTACTGGTGTCTGTAATAACATCTGTAATAACTGCTGTACTGGTGCCTGTAAAAACATCTGTAATAACTGCTGTGCTGGTGTCTGTAATAACATCTGTAATAACTGCTGTACTGGTGCCTGTAAAAACATCTGTAATAACTGCTGTACTGGTGTCTGTAATAACATCTGTAATAACTGCTGTACTGGTGCCTGTAAAAACATCTGTAATAACTGCTGTACTGGTGCCTGTAATAACATCTGTAATAACTGCTGTGCTGGTGTCTGTAATAACATCTGTAATAACTGCTGTACTGGTGCCTGTAAAAACATCTGTAATAACTGCTGTACTGGTGTCTGTAATAACATCTGTAATAACTGCTGTACTGGTGCCTGTAATAACATCTGTAATAACTGCTGTACTGGTGCCTGTAAAAACATCAGCTCCTAATTGCTCTGAAAGACATTTTGAATTTTATAGATTTGTTTGAGAGATTTTCCCTTTTTTTTATTTTTTATTTTAGATTCATTTGGAAATTGTAACTGTTATAAAGGTAAAGAATTTAACCCTGTAAAAAGGTGTTTTTTCTCTCTGTCCAGTACACAGTTATACTTCCTGAGCTGGAGGCACTGCACAGACATGAAGACATCAGGATGAAGCACCTTCTCCGTGTAACTGCGTCATTAATAAAAGGTGATGACACAATATAGGGCTGAGCCTGGATGCCATGCAGAAACATTTAAGACCTAAATGTTAAGCAAAAAAAATTTGGCTAGGACCTTGCTGTGAGCTCCGAAGTTTTGATGGTGAGAGAAAATAAATGTTGCATCGAAAACCAGTTCAGAACTTAAATCTTTTCTGTCATTGAGTGCTTTAGTGCTTTGTTTAGCAGAACAGACAAGCTGAAACTAGTAGAAGACTGTTTTATTTAACACACACACACACACACACACACACACACACGCACATGCATGTCCAGACACACACACAGACACACGTAAACAGAAGTGTCAGCATGTGGGATGCACGGCTTCTCCCACGATGCTTACGAATGTCATTTTACTTAATGTTCTGACTCACCATTTCTCCCAGCCTCCTTTGTAGCAGAAGATATCACTTCTCCTGCATGTTTTTACACGTACAGTTTAACGTCTTCACACGCCTCAGTTTGTATACTACATTCTATTGCATCATATGATTCTGATTTGCATCCAGCCTTTTTTCTTTGGAATACTTCCTTTGGGTTCTTCCCAGGTATTGTGTAGAATTTTACTCATCCTGGTGTCTCATGAAGAAAGGGTATACCCCGAGAACCCACGCAGTCTGGGGTGGATAGCTGGCTGAACGCTGGCTAGTTTTAGCTTTTTGCCCAACTTTGTATCTCTGGGCTTGAACATGAGCTACTTCTGAGATACGCTGAATTCAGCAGAAATCCCACTGACACCTCTATCAGCAGAACATCGTGGGTTATGTAGGAAACCTTTAACCAGAGTGGAAATAGAGCAATGAGTCAGTAACAACTTATTACAACTAATTACATTTATCAGGAAACACATCTTGGATGGTGTTGAAGGTCAAATGTTAATGGATTGAGACTTCTTCAGAAGGTCAGAGTGAGCAATCAAATAATTATATCCGTCGCGCCGAGATCCTGAATCTGTTTGGGTTTTTTTTTAATCATATGTGGGACAAAGACACGAAACTGAGGGAAGATCATGAAACAAAAGCACTGAACTTGTGGAGACTTGTAGAGAGAGTGAAATGATCCTTAAGATCTGTGTGTTTCAGAGCAAATCCGGATCAAACATTTTTCGCTATGAGACTTCAGGGTCCTAGAGGGAAAAGTTCATGGCGAGTAAAATAATGACATTATTAGAGAATACTTTTAGCTGATATCACATTAAATGTGAAAAAAAAAACAACTGACATAATTGGTAGACAATGAATGAATGAAAAACATGTAATGTCTACAGGGGTGTGTAAACTTTCGATCACTGGATTCTATGTACTTCACTGTACTTCAATGTCAAGTTGAATCTGATATAACTTTTAAAAGGGAATTAAAAAAGTAATATAAAATGCTGATTATGAAGCGAAATGGTATGGTTGTGTTACACTTAACACGCTGGTTCAGCGATTTCATAACCCAAATGCGTCATGCCTTGATTTACTTCATGATGTGTAATACAGTGCTCTTTAATCATTATCACTAACCTGGCAAGAACAATGCCCAGACCGTGATTGCAGCATAGAAAGTAAAATTAGTGGAGCTAAAAATGATCATATTAGTCAGAGGGATGAGATGCTGACACACCGTGTAGGGCTACACTTAAGCTACAATCACCCAAAAAAAAACAAACGTCAATTTCCAGAGAAGAAATGTATGATTATTGGTTTCCTGATAGATGTAGATTGTATAATCTTTTCTGATAAATCTGTCTAACACGGATTAACTTTTACTCACAGAAATGATATTAAAATGATTTTCTAGGGTGAATCCTACAACGAGAACGATTCAGATTCTACATATTATATACCATAAATACTTTTGGATTTTTAGAATGCATGTTATGCTTTTCTGCTCACCACAGATGTACAGAGCGGTTATTTGAGTTAGCGAAACCTTCCCGCCAGCTAGAACCAGTGTTCAGCTCACTCAACCTTCAGGTGTACAGGTGAGTGATCAACTGAATCAATTGACCGCGTCGCTGGAATTTTCAAATGAGAAAACATTGGATGATGCTATAAACGCAGTGAACCATTATCTTCATTGCTAACATGGCAGAACCAAACCCTAGACAACGAGTGAAGAACAGATCATACGGTTATTGTTGAAAATAATCATGTTAGACACATGACGAGGTGAGATGCTGTAAAACGATCCAGTCACCTGCACCACACCTTGCCAAATAAACCCTGAATGAGGTGTACTGAGGTTCAGGATAAAAAGGATGGTCAGTTTATGTTTTCTAAGTATTTTGAAAAAAAATAAAAACAAACAAACAAACAAACAAACAAATAAATACTGGGGAAAATGTTGCAAGTATAATAGACAGTATTCTAATCTTGAGTATCTTAACATCCTCATTATAATGATCTGATGAATGTTATGTAATTCTTGACTTACTACATCTGTACTCTTCCATTTTATATATAAATATTTGTAAGTCACGTTTTCCTCACACCTCCAGGGTTGGGGGTTCGATTCCTGCCTCCGCCATGTGTGTGTGGAGTTTGCATGTTCTCCCCGTGCCTCGGGTGTTTCCTCCGGGTGCTCCGGTTTCCTCCCCCAGTCCAAAGACATGCATGGTAGGTTGATTGGCATCTCTAAATTGTCCGTAGTGTGTGATTGCGTGAGTGAATGAGTGTGTGTGTGTGTGCCCTGCGATGGGTTGGCACTCCGTCCAGGGTGTATCCTGCCTTGATGCCCAATGACGCCTGAGATAGGCACAGGCTCCCCGTGACCCGAGAATAGATCAGATAAGTGGTAGACAACGAATGAATGAATGAATGAATGAATGAATATTTGTGTGTGTTTTTTTGTTTGTTGTTGTTTTTTTGTTTTGTTTTTCATTTTATTGTTTTCCTGTTTTAATTTTGTAATCATAATGGCATCCAATGTTATATTGTTATATTGTAATGTTGAAGTTAATTGTTTATGCTTGCAATAAACAAATAAAGAAAAGAGAAAAATCTTAACATCCTCACTGGCTTTAATTTCATGGGTAGAAAGTTACAGATAAATGAATGTGAGAACACGTGTAATTTTGCGTAACGTGCTCAATATTTTTTATAAAACATTTTAATCAAACAGGGGTAGGGTTGTGCATGACCGATTTATTCACCAAAATGAATCAATAATCTAATCATTTAGCTAACCAATTAACTATCACTGGCTAAACATAGTTAATATTGAACACATTAGTCCTGAAGTTAAGTGTGTGCTGAGTTTTTTTTTAGAAAACAAAAAAATCGTGATAGTTATTAAGATGCGATTAAAGTCCTTTCGTGCGCGTTCTCGTGAAGCACTTCCGGGTTGAGTCGAGTGCGCGTTCTCGACGAGGACTTCCGGTGCTGTTTCCTGTGTTTGTAAACTGTAGCTCGCGCTAGCTGATGTGGACGATGAGATAAGGAGCCAGTTTTTTTTTTTTTTAAACCACGTACCAAAAGACTTGAAGGTAATAAAATAACGCAATTTTCACTGTATGAAAAATATTCCAAGGTGTTTTTATGTGTTTAGGATGGTATTTAACGAGGCGTACATGCATTCTGAGTGATTTTATATTTTCTCTAAGGAATTGTTTTCGACAGGGAGTGGAGCGCTAACGGTACTTAGCACAGCAGCTAACGATGTATGCTAAGCTAGCGCTGGCCTGGTTTACTTAAATATCTTCATACGTAGCTGTTAGCATGCATTAATACCTAAAAGCGACACAGATTGCGTTTTTTATGAAATATATATTTATATATTTGACCAGCTTTCATTTAATCGTATATGTTGTTTTGCGTATTTTTGTTATATATTGTGTTGCCTAGTTGACTAAACAAGTAAAGCTAGCCATTTTAGCTGATCCTGAATCAGAAGTTAGGTAGTTACACTAGCAAAAAAACACTTATAAGATATCTGATTACATTTTGATGGAAAATACGTTCTGTTATTTCAGTGTATAAAATGAAAATGCTGGTCGCAACGTGTCCTCGGGGATTTCTCCCAAATATTTTAACAATTAAAGGAATAAATAATTAAAGTTTCTTGTTTAAATGCCGGACGGAGTAGGCGTAATGGCGTCATGTGACGTCATGGATGAGCGATAATATCGAAAATCTTATATCGCAATGATTTCTCATTTACTTTGACTTTCAGGAAAAAAAAGCATTGGCAGGTATTTCTAACAGTTATTATATAAACAGCATTTATCGTAGGTGTTAAGCCTGATACGAACAACATAACCGCTTTAAAATAATAATATATCATGCAGGATTTATGTTTTTTTAATTATTCATTCATCTTTATACAAATATAGTTTTATTTATTGATGGTAGTCTTTATTATTTAGTTCTTCGATGAGATTGTGGTGAACAAAACAAGAAACAAACATCACGATCCAATTTATATTGTGTGTTTTGAAAATTTTAGCTACAGTTCCTGAGTACTAACTAGCAACCTAATGAACCATTGCTGGTTGTCGTGGGAACATTTAAGTGTAGCTTAAAAAAAAACCTTTGATAGTGAAATCCTACTTCTGCTTAGATGTGCATGTTTCCGCTAGTTTACTAACAGCTAGTTAACCCGCGATTTCGTCTTTATGTAACCTAGTCGTGTTCCCAGTTCGATTTGGTCTTCATCCCTCCATCTACCTGTCCCGTATCTCTCTCTCATATCTCCAGGACAAAAACTTGTGCCAGATGATAGCAGTGGGCGTGTCCTATTGTCTAGTGCATCATCCTGAGTGACAGCTTCTGGTCCCTCCCTTTGTCCCTGTTTTCTTCAGTGATGTCACACATACCAACCACCTCGGTCCGTGACCATATGAAATGGGTCAGTCTGTGCATGGTCCAAACCCACAAGCTTTTATTTATTTCTTCTTTTTTCCATTCTTTGTGTGTTTCTTTTTTTCATCCATACATGTGTATGTAGATGTTTTTCGCTGTGTATGATTGTACTGTTAATAATTGTTATAATAATATTGTGTGTGTGTGTGTGTGTTTGAAGGCGGGGCTGCTCGGCTGTGAAGCCGTCCTCTCCAGCATGGCTCTGATGCAGGCCAGCACCATTTCTGCTCCAAAGAAGATGATGACATCACTGGCCCCGCCCCCTGTTCCAGGTCCTACTCAGAGGGACCCGCAGGGACACATGGGCTTAACGGCCGCCATGACCTGCCCTCCTCTGGTTAGAGATTAAACATAACACACTGCACAAACCAGGCGAAAGAGACAGTACCTGTAGCAGTGAACTTTTCCTGTAGATACTGAACTGGAACCATTAACTAACTGACAGTCCATTAAACTGCTGACCTTTACCAGTGACTGCTGAATGTAACCTGAAAGTTACCTATGATTACTGAACATTACCTATAACTACTGAATTTACATTGCCCGCTAGTGACCACTGGACATTAAACACTGGAGACAGAAAACATTGTTCTTTAATAACGCTTAGATGTGTGTGTTTGTCTGTTGTTTTTATATATATAAATTGTGAGTATTATTTGAAAAGTGGGGGTTGCTTAATTGATTTCGGAATGCATTCTGTGTGTGTGTGTAGCTTGTCCGTAAAGAAGGCGACTTTCATGCCCCCCGCCTTCTGGACGAGAAGGAAATGAGACCGAACGAAGAATTACAGCTTAAGAAGAAGAACAGGAAGTCGGGAACGCCCTGTAAAGTCCGAGAGCAGGAGGGGAAGGGAGGGAAGGTCAGTGCTGCGAGATGTGTGTGCGCGCGCGAGCTTGTGGAGGCGGGTGGGGGTGGTCATGCATTCATTTTATGCATTCCCGACACACACATTTCCTTAGTCTGAGTGTGTGTATTTGCCTCTAAAACACTACAGTTGTATAACATCCTGGATTGTTATTTTTGAGCTTTTACTCATACACTGTGTGTGTGTATGTTGCCTCAGTGCATGCCATAGTGCCCACACATTGTGTGTGTGTGTGTGTGCGTGTGTGTGTGGGAGATGGTGGTGGTGGTGGTGGTGAGTTTTGGAGTGGGGGAAGGGTGGGGTTTCTCAAAAAAGACAATGAGCAACACGAGAAGATGTGACGTTTTGTTAAAAGACAAGACGGTGTGTAGTATTAAATGAAAAAATATGCACATTAAATTTTGATTTTCTTTTACATACTGTGAAATATAACTTTTTAAAATGTATTATTATAAATATGCACTTTTTGTGCTGCTTCTTACTATATGAAGCAGCACATATTTAGCAGCTTGTAGATTTTAGTGTGTAATTACAAGGTTCATAACAAAACCTTGAATGAAATGACTTTAAGCGTCTGTCCCACGTGACTCATACTACAGCCTACTAACTAGTGAATGTTACTGTAATTGTGTAATAGGTAGTTAAGTCATCTCCATACAGTCACCCATGAGGTAAATACCTGATCATTTATTGTCAAACAATATCATGGTGACTGCACAGTGATTTGAAACTTACCATGTGATTTATTCTTATCTGCTGCTCTTCGACTGAGCCTCAGGCATGTGGGAGAGATTAATGCCCCAGTGGGCCTCTATTAACTCTTGTTGCAGTTCCCGTTTTGACCACTATGTGCAAATATAATAACTCGGAGTTTAAAGCAGATAAACTATTCCTTGCTGAGGAAATCAGCAGAACCTCTACATAGATATAAAGTAAATACAGGTAAACAGTGGAGTTTTTTAAATCGTTGGTCACGTAAAAGAGATTTTTAAACAATTTAATGTGGACCTCTGCACAACCTGACACTACGACCTCGTGTATGATTGACCTGATGTTTATGTCTCCCAGGCCGTCGTGGTGGACGAGAACGGGAATTGTCCGCTTTCCAAAGTGCAAAAGAACTTCATCTGCGATCACTGCTACGGCGCCTTCAGAAGCGGCTATCACCTGAAACGACACATTCTCATCCACACCGGTACGGCCCGTATCTCTGTCAGGGAAAAATCGGCAGCCTTCTCTCCGTTCTTTTACATGATGATGAAGATTATTGTTGTTTTTATATATGTAATACACACTATATATATATATATATAATATGTGTGTGTGTGTGTGTTATTATATAATTTATTTATTTTTTTTTTTTTGTTAAAAAGGCTTTGGTTTAAAAAATATGCTGAATTTCTCAACTTTTCACATTTTTATCAGTTCATTTTCTTTTTTCCAATTTTGAGTCTTATTTTTATTATAAAAGATATTTTACAAAAAATGTATATATGCATATAACTTCATATTTTTAGTAAATATTATTTTCCCTTTTTTAAATTAGATTTTTTAAATTATTATTATAATGACTCAGCATTATGAAAAACTTTTCTTTTCCTCCTCATCCAGGGGAGAAGCCGTTTGCTTGTGCCATATGTGACATGAGGTTTATTCAGCGTTACCACTTGGAGAGACACAGCCTCACTCACACCGGTACGAGAAAACCCTCCTCATGTTGTTTTTCCTGATAAACTTTTTAAATCACAGCCATGACATGTAGAAAAAGTGGGACAGTCCTGCTGATTTATTTATAAGACACTTAAGAGGAAGTGAGGTATAATGTACTACATAACTGAAAATTAGGGAATCTTTTAGAAAATCAAAATACTTTAAACAAGTTATTTCTTTTTAAATTTAGGTCTAATTCTACTTTAAATTCCTCTGATTTAAAAGGGAAAAATATCTTGTTTCTAATTTTTATAAAAAGCAAATGAATCAGATGTTTACATGCCATTTTTCAGTGTATTTCTATTACCTCAAATATTGCATCCTATAAAATATATATATATATATATATATATATATATATATATATATATATATATATATATATATATATATATATATATATATATATATACAGCCTATAAAATATACTGCTCAGGGGTTTTTTTCTGTTCTACTCAGGGTCACTGAGAACAACATCTCAGTAGTCAGCTACAATTATTGATAAGCTGTTAGGTTTTTGTTCTTGCACCAGAAAATGTTTTTCTGCAGAAGTAGGTAGGGATTTTTGAAGCGGCAAGTTAAGTCCTGTCCCGTTCTGCATAGAAGCATATGGACATATGTGGCAAGAAGGCTCCGTAATTCCATCGAACCCACAGGACTTTCCTTCTTGTTTGAAAAGCAAGACAAACTTTTATTTATCTAGGCACACGTGCTAAACTGAGATGTTCTGAGCTTCACACATTCAAACAAGCTTAAACATATAAGTTTGTTTAATCCTGTAAATTCAGTGACCTTTCAGTTTCTACTTGCGTTTGGTTAGAAATGTTATGACCCTGTCGTCATTCCAACAAAGGCTTAAATGATGACGCTTCATTGTTGGCTATTAAAAGCCCTAAGTTACATTTATGGCAGCAGTAAATAACATCAAGAAGCTGTAAACAAATATAGAAAACCTGTGGAAAAAAATTCTAAACGTATGCTGCTAAACTGCTACTATGGCCTCTTTCATTAAAACACAGTTCACGTCAGAAGTTCACGACTTGTTGACCTTCTGAGACCGATATTTAGCATAGCCATCACTTTTCTGACATTACTGGATATAGATTTTTTCTCTCTCATGTAGTAAGCGTTTAAAACTGACCAGTGCTCATCTACACACTGATACTCGTTTCATCTGACTCAAGCCTTCAACACTTGAGTTTATTTATTTTCTAAATAAAGTTTATATTTAAGGAAAAGCTGCTTTGATTACATTTAAGGAATCTAACCAAGATACCCTTTTTTAATGCTGATTTCTGATAGTGTCCGCTTTCCTGTCATTACTCTAAAATGCATATTGTCTTCAGCAGTCTTGCAGAACCTCCATAATGACAAAGCACAACCAAATTCTTGTCTTTTTTCCAAAATATAAAAAACTAAGCACATTTAGACTAGCGTTCAGACCTTTTTGCTATGAGATGAGGTTTTTTAACAAGATTAACAGATGAATTCATTGTGTGGACACTTTTGTCTATAAAAGCCCCCAAAATGACACACAGATGGCCTTCAGACCGCAGAGACAGGATTATGGTGAAATCTGAGGAAAGGAAATCAAGCATTATCTGCAGCATTGATGGCCTAAGTTCCATGATTGATTAAAGGGAATAAGTTCAGAACCAAAATAAAAGAAAGTTAGTAATGGTGATGACCACACACCAGAGATGGAGATGGAAGAACCAACCAGGAAGGCAACCATCTCTGCAGCATAGTCGAGTCTTTATAAAATGTGGTGGTGGTGGTAGCATCATGCTGTGTTAGCTGTGCTATTTTTGGAGCAGCGGAAACTGGAAGGTTCCTCAGGATCAAACCAAGAGTGATTAATTGGGCTAAATGTTTACCTTCTAACTCAATCACCAAAAGCATAGCAAGTTTGTGTACGAGGCATAACAGTGCCACATAATAATGTTCCAGACGGTCTTCTAGTCATGTTCCACAGAATAATTTAGCTAGATTTTGATTATTTTTAGGGCATATGATTTATATCTTGCTCTGTGCATTCAGGGGTGAAACCGTATGCGTGCACCATGTGTGACATGCGGTTTTTCCAACGTTACCACCTTCAGCGACACAGCCTCATACATACGGGTAATGACCCCTCTTATCCTAATAACCCGCCGTGTTTTACTACTGCAGTTGGCTGCATCAAAGCACTTTACATCTTGTTACTCATTTTTATAACCGTTGATTAGTCAGTAAACCTTTCCATACATTCTTCCCACTTTCTTTCTGCTTACAGCAGTGCACAACTTCCTGCGGCGTGCCGCCTTCCATTGTCTGTTTCGCATGCTAGATGTCCGTCAGCATGGCTTCTGCTTTTTATTATTATTTTCTTTGTAAAGCAATCACTTGTCTATATTTTGTGATTCATACTAAATCTTTTTCCCTGCCATAAATAAAATTGCTCTGCAGGAAGCGGCGGACCTCTTTGTCTGCAAATATTCTGTTTCTGGGCCAATATTATGCAGAGTATCCACAATATTCATGAGCCTGTCAATATTTTGTGTGGAGCACATTTTAGGGCAATTGTAAATAGTGGACAGTAACCGTATAGAAGTGCTAATGCACTAAAGGGAGGGTGGGGGGGGGTGCTAAACAACAGTTGTCCTTCCTTGTTCTTTCAAACAGCAGGAAAGTTTCAATTAGTTTTATTTTATCTGATGGAAGAACTTTTGTGACCTTGAATTTACCAGACGTCCTCTGATTTTTCTGGCTGACCCACTCACCAGACAGCTCTCCTTTATCACATGAAGGCCAACAACAAAGTTCAGTACTTCCGTTTGACACCCATGGTTGGCTAATATTGCTACAATGGATAGGGGAGGGAGTGTACGTCACTTCTCCCACCTAGAGAGTGGCCAGTTTTAGGACTCCTACCCACAGATGGTTGTGGCATCTTCAGGATTCGAACTTGTGACCTCCAGGCAATAGAGTACACACCTTACTGCTGTGCCACTCAAGATTCCCTTGTTTTGTCATTTTGATTAATGATGCTCAAGAAACTTACATGATTTGCTTTACCTGGGTGAATGGATTCATATTGCTACCTTGATGGAATTAATCCTTTTACTATAATAAGCTTTTATGAGAGCCTCTAGGCGCATCAAGTACATTTAAAATGTGATGATGAGTCTTAAATTTTCTTTAAATGACTGAAAGGGAAAGGAAGTGGTAGCTCATTGGTTAAGGTGTTGGACTACTAATTGGAAGGTTGTGAGTTCGATTCCCAGGACCACCCAAGCTGCCACTCCAGGCCCTTAACCCTCAGAATAAATGAGACATGATGGTTTATTAATCTGTAAAGACTAGGCGGTGTGGTAGCTTAGTGGTTAAGGTGTTTGGCTTCTAATCAGAAGGTTGTGATTTCGAATCTCAGGTCCATCAAGCTGCCAAGGCCCTTATAAAAATGAGATAAAATGCAAGTCACTCTTTATAAGGGCATCTGCCGAAATGCCAGAACTGTAAAGGAACAGTTATGGTAAAGACTTGTAAAAAAAAAAACTTGTATGGTAAAGGTTCAAGAGGGACTTGGGTATGATAAATTTATTAAGTTTGACCTGTGTATGGTTTAAAAAAAAAAAAAAAAAAAAAAAGGGCAGGGAGAACCTGGGTATGGTAAAAAAAAATAAAATAAAATAAATAAATAAAAAGGGCAGGGAGAACCTGGGTATGGTAAAAAAAATAATAATAATAAATAAGGGCAGGGAGAACCTGGGTATGGTAAAAAAAAAATAAAATAAAATAAAAATAAATAAATAAAAAGGGCAGGGAGAACCTGGGTATGGTAAAAAAAAAATAAAAATAAATAAATAAATAAATAAAAAGGGCAGGGAGAACCTGGGTATGGTAAAAAAAAAAAATTTAAATAAATAGAAAGGGCAGGGAGAACCTGGGTATGGTAAAAAAAAAAAATTTAAATAAATAAAAAGGGCAGGGAGAACCTGGGTATGGTAAAAAAAATAATAATAAATAAATAAAAAGGGCAGGGAGAACCTGGATATGGCAAAAAATATATATATAAATAAATAAATAAAAAGGGCAGGGAGAACCTGGGTATGGTAAAAAATAAAAAGGGCAGGGAGAACCTGGATATGGCAAAAAATATATATATAAATAAATAAATAAAAAGGGCAGGGAGAACCTGGGTATGGTAAAAAATAAAAAGGGCAGGGAGAACCTGGGTATGGTAAAAAATAAAAAGGGCAGGGAGAACCTGGGTATGGTAAAAAAAAATGAATAAATAAATAAAAAGGGCAGGGAGAACCTGAGTATGGTAAAAAATAAATAAGGGCAGGGAGAACCTGGGTATGGTGTAAAAAAAAAAAAGGGGCAGGGAGAACCTGGGTATGGTAAAAATAAAAAGGGCAGGGAGAACCTGGGTATGGTAAAAAAAAAAAAAAAAAAAGGGGCAGGGAGAACCTGGGTATGGTTTAAAAAAAAAAAAAAAAAAAAAGGGGCAGGGAGGACCTGGGTATGGTAAAAGGTCAAGTGGATGTTGCATATGGCAAAGGGTCATTTGAGAATTTTGGGAGTCTGAGGGTTCAGGCAGGTTCATGGTATGGTGTCAAGTGGGAATTGTGTAAGATAAAAGGACACAGGGACTTGGGTATGGATTTAGGACTTGGTTTTGGGTCACGTGGATAGACGATCACTCTGATTGAACTTCAGGAAAATGTGAACTTTTGATTCAGCCCAGCATCTTGCCCTGTGACTGTTCACACACAAATGTTGCAGATATTGTGGATACCCCTGTCTGTTCAGCTCATGTGTAAAGCTCTGTCATAAAGCATGACTTTCCATCCTGATGGCTGCAAAACCTGACATGGAATCCTGCAATTGTAGGAACCTACAAATTGCATAATGTGCTTGGAAAATAAATTGGGTTAATGTGTTTTGGTCTTGACCGAGAGCTAATCATTTGCTCTGTGCGTTTAGGGGTGAAGCCCTACGCTTGCTCCATGTGTGACAGGCGTTTTTTCCAACGCTACCACCTGCAGAGACACAGCCTCACTCACACGGGTATGGGTCGTCTCTCCTTACAAATTTGCCCTGTTACACCTGGCTACACTTATGTGCAATTTAGCACTGTTGCCAACTTTTTTCTCTTTCAAAAGTATACGGCTATTTTTCCGCCTCAGCGGTTGACCGTGAGGAGGAATTAAAGGATTTGAGAACTAAGACGTGGTCTTAAGATGTGATCTTTTTGAAAATACAAGCTCCCATTGAATCATTGCTTGGAAGCTAATCAAACTTTTTATCGTTTGGAAGTTGACCAGCAGTGCTAAACCCCAGTCTGAATCACACATCTATTTCTCCTCCATCAAAACGATCGCTTTGATCTTCGACTTAACAGAGTTGGCAACAATGCGCTCAAGTCTTAGCCTCGTCACAGTTTTTGTTGTACCGCACCATTGATGTTTTGGCTGCAACAAACTCGAGTTTGGATGTGGTGACATGAAACAAGGTCACAGGGTGCAGTGTTAACCACCTACTGTACTTTAACCCTAGTTTCACTGATTACCGTATCTTGACTTATTGGTGCTCTGTATGTTTAGGGGTGAAGCCGTACGCTTGTTCCATGTGTGACATGAAGTTTTTTCAGCGTTACCACCTGCAGAGACACAGCCTAACCCATACGGGTATGGGTCGTCCATCCTTACAGATTTTTCCTCTTTGGTTACTCTTATGTGCAATTTAGCACTGTTGCCAACTTTTGTTCCTTTTAAACGTGTTGTGGTGTTATTCCACATTAACAAGATTTAAAAAACAAAAAAACAACATAGATAAACCTATGAGTATAACAACGCTACCAAGATCTTGAAGTTTCAGAACGACTTTTTTCCTGAAAGTCAATGCCAGTCTTTCCTCATCGTGTGAGCAGCAATAACACAAGCGCTCATCAAAATAGTTAATCAATAGGTTTTTTAATAGGTTTAAGGTTGACCAGCAGTGCTAAACTCCAGTCTGACTCTATTTCTCTACAGTCAGAACGATCGGTTTGATCTTCGAATGAACAGAGTTGGCAACAGTGCGCTCACGTCTCAGTTTGTTTGGCACCATTGATGTGTTTTGGCTGCACCAAACTCGAGTCTGTATGTGGTGACTTGAAAACAGGTCGCTGGGAGGGGTGTTAAACACCGACTGTACTGTAACTCTAGTTTCACTGCCGACTCTTGACATGATGGTGCTCTGTATGTTTAGGGGTGAAGCCGTACGCTTGTTCCATGTGTGACATGAAGTTTTTTCAGCGTTACCACCTGCAGAGACACAGCCTAACCCATACGGGTATGTGTCTGCGCTACCTTAGCATGGGGGCAATTAAATGTTATGCATTTAGTAATTGGTTTTTAATCTAGATTCATTTGATGGAATTAAAATCCGCTGTCACATTAATTTTGTTTTTGTATTTTAACTTAAAATAGCCCCAACTGCTTGGCTAGAGAGTGACCATGCACTTAAAAATAATTTTTAATTCCATGCTAATGCAATGATACTCTATTTAGGGGTGAAGCCATATGCTTGCTCCATGTGCCATATGAGGTTTTTTCAGCGTTGTCACCTTCAACGACACACCCTCACCCACACGGGTACGTGTCAATTTTACTGTGCCAAAACATTATCGCTTATTAAACCTTTACCCAATCCACATGTCTAATCTTGCCCATTTTGGTTAGGTGAGTTTTGTCCCAGTAATATTTAGATTTTGGTCAGTATTCTCGATTTCATCCTCCTCCTGCTTTCAGGTTTATGGTGTTAATTCATGCAAGAGTTTAGTTTTTAATGTAAAGACATCTAAAAGCTAGCTAGTTAAAGTAGAGATGTCGAAAATGTGTAAAGCTAGACTGAAGTTACATTCCTGGTAAATCGTTCATTCTATATTAATATCAGTACTCTGCGTTTAGGGGTGAAGCCATTTGCTTGCACCATGTGTGATATGAGGTTTTTTCAACGCTACCACCTCCAGAGACACAGCATCACCCATACGGGTATGTCTTGTCTCTCTATACTCAGACAACCCTAGTGCACGTGACTTTTTACAAACAGAACTAGTGTTTGATTGATAGGTAGACAGATAAATAAATAGGGTTTGATCACAGCCTCTAAAATGAATTTCTTCCATTCTTGTATTCGTGAATTCTTGCTTATTATCTCTTTATCTATGTGATTTCCAACCAGAGCTAGAAACTATTATCCTTTTAGCTAAAACTTTTCTGTTCTCTATTAAATATTCTCATGCACAAAACGTCCTCACACTATCCTTCACGCTCTTATTCATACTTTGTATAAATTACATTGATTAAAATTAAGATTTAAGTCCTATATATATATATATATATATATAGTCCTGTGTGTATATACTATATATCTCAGTGCACACAGCTTAAAGATTTGCAACAAAAACAAACCAACAAAAAAAAAAGATTGTTCTTGGCTAATAATTTGTGTGGGATTACTAATTAAATTAAATTTAATACGTTTCCCTAAAATGAGGTGTAACAGATTTAACAGATTCTTGTCTTTCATTCTTATTTCTTAGCACCAGAGACATCAACGTTCAGCCGTTCAGTTGTCATAGCTCTTTGATAAATGATTAAATAACTAGGTTTTAGTCAGATTAACTTCTCCTGCATTGTTATGTATCAAAAGTTTTTAGAAGATCTAAATAAAACCGTAAAAGTCCAACAATTGATTGAAGAGCCTTGTTTTTAAATTCTGAGGAAATGGAAAAAGTTTGAAAACTGACCACTTTTAAAAACATTTCATTTGAGCTGTTTGTACATGATTTGGCGTGTATTTTTTCCCCACCTACTGAATGCACATGACTAATAATTTGCTCTGTGCATTTAGGAGTGAAGCCTTACGCTTGTTCCATGTGTGACATGCGTTTTTTCCACCGTTACCACCTGCAGAGACACAGCCTCACTCACACGGGTATGTGTCTTTCTACCTTAATACACACTCTTCTGTCGAAATAAACCGCACGCATGCGACCTGAGCACTGTTGCCAACTTCTGTCATGCAAAATTGATAAACTGATAAAAGGCTTGTTAGAGTTTGTTTGATGCTGAATGTTATTACTCTTATGAAGATACTTTAAAAGTAGTGGATATTTACCATTCTACTGATATATTTACACCCATTTCTCTTTATTTCAGCAGAATAAATAAAGTATAACAATGGTTTAAACATAATTGTCGTTATACTGAAAAAAAAAAAAAAAAAATCTTTACGTAGTTACTTTTATATTCAGTTCATTACCTGACATTGTTATGCTATACTCATACCTGCTGTACATGTGCAGCTATAATGTTATGTCTTTATTTTAATTCTTTTTATATACATATTTACATGTCCTTCTTCCATAATTATACCGTTTATATTTACCAGAATATTATCTTCCTTATTCTTGTGTAACGATCCCTGAAATGCTCATAGTATAGAAATACTGCACTCTATACTGTATTTATGCATAGTGTAATATGATTCCTGTTAGATCTGCTTATTTTATTGCATACGTGTTGCATAGAATTTGTTGACTTTCTACATACCTTTTTGTTTAATCTATACTTTTTGCTACATAAACATGCGTATTCATAACAGCGCTAGACTCTGTTTATAAACCACCTTCACATTCTTTCTCGGTGCTCTTAAAGATGGACAGATAACGAGAATGTCCATTACGATCCAAGTTGGCAACACTGTCATGAACATCAGCATGCTTCATCAAACCCTGACTGATCCACACTACTCTTACTCTATATGATCGTTTACGATCGTTACGGAATCCATAATGCTGATGTTTTAATACACTTTATATAATTAGCTAAGAATGAGTGTGCCCCGGATGTAGTGTTCGTTATCTTTTAAAGCAAGCTTCATGCAGTAGAAATGAAGAACATCTTCCGCACTAATAGGTCGTACTTAGGCATGTGCCAACGTCAGAATTATTTGCAGCATGTTTCACACACATTTCTACAGCTAACGCTTTTTCTCTTTAATGCTACAGCAGACCTTGTTTTTAAATGAAGCTGATCTGAATTTATTTTACAGCATTTTATTAAATTAGTTCCAAACATAACATACCATGAAATGTTAGAGCTCATTGCAAAACGTTATAATTAAACCCCAGATGGAATATTCCCGCGAACATTTGTGCACATTTTATCGGCACATGCCTAAATGAAACCGTATTATTCATTCAGTGCTCTCCATTACGATTTTTAGGGTTTTTATTTATTTATTTATTTTTTTATTTATCTTTTATCTATAGCTGTATATTTTGCTGATTTGTAAGCTAACTAACCTTTCTAGCTGCTTCTAGCCGGCGTCTGTTTGCTAGGCCGCTGATATGGCTAATACAACTTGTGTCTTTTTGCATTTAGGGGTGAAGCCCTATGCTTGTAACATGTGTGACATGCGTTTTTTCCAACGCTACCACCTGCAGAGACACAGCCTGACCCATACGGGTAGGTTTCGTCTCTTTATACCACACTTGCGCATGACGGACATTAAACTTAACACAACAAACTCGAGTTTGTAGTAAGAACAGATCCACGTTCCCGTGTTACTGTACCAGATAGAAAGCTCTCATTAAGTCCAATGGTTACAGCACCGTTTCAGCACCGTATATCATATAATTATGCACGATTTTAGCTATGATTATTTTTTTGATTTAATTTAATTGATTGAGTTTGGGTGAGAGTTACTGCAGAAACCCTAGTCCATTCATTTTAACCATTAAATAAATTGCCTTATTTTTCATTCATCATGTATTTGTACATATTGCTAATTACCTAAATTAATCTCCCATTTTAACGAGTTAGCCAGTCATGAGCTTCACCAGTCAACACTTGGAACAATCAGGAAACCTTTTTATCATTAAAAAAATTGTTATTGTAAAATTAATTAACAAAAACAAATCAGCTTTATTTAAATAAATATTGACCTGAAATACATGAAATATTTATTATGTTCTGTCCAGAGCAGAAAATGTGTCCTAAAGCATACCTGCATATATTTTCTGTAGGATTTTTTGGTCCATTAACAAGCCATTTTAAACGTTTTGTAAAATAAGTGTATCGTATTTTCACTGAAGGTTGTGAATCACCGTTACCTTAATGAATTGCTTTCATTTTAATCATTATTGTAATTATTTTATTCACCGTTTAAACGTTTAAGATCAAATAGAGGGTTTAATTTCGGCACATGCCGAGTGTAGCTGGTGTATCAGGACAGGACGGGGTAAATGTGAATGATTGGTGCTCTGTGTACTCAGGGGTGAAGCCGTACGCTTGCTCGATGTGCGACATGAGGTTTTTCCAACGTTACCACCTCCAGAGACACAGCCTCACTCACACGGGTATGTGCCTCTTTTCGACACGCAAGCAAACTCCGCCTCCTTGTACTTCCTGTTTGAACTGTGATATGGGCAATCTGGAGTCTCCACTCTTGTGGTTTATGCGTTGCTATGTAATACGAAGCCATAACAGATGATGCGTGAATGCTAGCATGAGTCACAATCTTACACTTTTTCCCTATCTGTAGTTTCGGATATCTGTGTTATTTTAAGAAATCTGTAGTTTTGTTTATAGGAACCTATTTTTAGTTACTGAAGCTGTTTGTTGTTTCGTTACAAGCCGTTGCAGTTAATATTAATGAATGTAACCGAGGCTTTGACTTTTATACAAGCGATAGATCAGGATCGCTCTCATTAGTTCCGTGTGTCCAGGTCAGGTTGTTTATGATGTAGTTTTGAGGAAAAATTGCAAACTCAAAAAATATATATATTATGAAAGATGATCACTAAAGATTGTTGTCTTATCGAAATGTGTACTTTCTAGTTATTTTTCCCCCAAACATATTTCCAGCTTGAGTCATGTTGATAAACTCGACACAGGCCATGTTTAGTCTTCTGCTCCTGCCCTGATAGCATGCTATTCCAGGCTCGCTAGTACGACCTAGGCACAAGCTAGCTAGCGAACTGATGATAACTGATGAGTGATGCATTTTCGTCACATGCTGGAGCTCAATCATCTGACTCGTCTGGTAAAGCTGTAAAGTGTTTTATATTTATTTATTTATTTATATATATATATCTGTGTATGTGCATGTAACCAGTGTAATCTTTAGTTTGAGCATCGGTGTGCGGGTTGAGAGTTGATCAGTGGTGTGTGTCCAGTGCTATGTGTCTGAGAATTGGTGCTCTGTGCGTTTAGGGGTGAAGCCGTACGCTTGCTCCATGTGTGACATGAGATTTTTCCAGCGTTACCACTTGGAAAGACACAGCCTCACTCACACGGGTATGTGTTCTTCCATCTCAGTCTAACTAAACACTCGGGCTCCATTTCATTCACCTCCACTGTAGTGCTGCTGCTGCAAGTGTGTAGGAGATAAAGCGCTGTGTGTAGGAGATATTAAAGCACCAGTGCTTTCTCAGTGGTGAAAACATGTAGGTTGGTAGGCCTAAAAATATTTCAGATTATATCAGGAAAAAATTATCTATGTTATTTACTCATTTATGTTTACATAAATATCATCAACTTAAAGTAATCAATAATTAATTCAATTAATTATTTAATCAATAATTATGCAAAAATATTCAGCGGGTTTTTTTAATAAAATATTTTTTTAAAAATATTTAATTTCAGACTTTGCTATTGATCTTATAACAATTCAGTTTAATATTTATTTATTTTTCCATTTTCTGTTATTTGAGACCGGACTCGCACCAATCATAGTACAGAACTAAACCCTTTTATGACTTCTGCTCACGTTTTTACTGATTATCAACCTTCACTACAAACTCGAGTTTGTATAAAGTCATTTTCTGTGTTTTATTTTTTTAACTTTATAAAGAATATAAATTTAAATATGATATACACAAACCCTTTACAACTGAGACGCTGTGCAGCATAACCAGGGGGAAATACATGTTTTTAATCATGATGATGATGATATTGGTAACAGTATCTGGTGTGTGTGTGTTTGTGTTCAGGTGAGAAGCCGTTTGCATGTGACATGTGTGACATGCGCTTCATCCAGAGATATCACCTGGAGAGACACAAGCGCGTACACAGTGGAGAGAAACCGTATCAGTGTGAACGATGCCAACAGGTAACACTTATTATTATTGTTATTATTATTATACCCAGTTTGTGTTAGGGATGTTTGGACGTGAAGCATATACCTTATTATGCTTTTAATGACCATCTGATATATTTGTGTGTTAAATATTCTTTAAATATTTATATATTACTGACTATAAATAAATCTCAACACAAAACAAATTCCTGAATCGTAGACTCAACATGAGTGGCCTTCGCTGCAGCTCAGTTTTGTTGCATGGCGTGATGCTGTGTGAGCTGTGGGCTTTGAAAGTGTGTAACATGAGCTTTTCCTCCCATCGCTCTCACCTGTTCTGCAGGTATTCACAGGTGAATACGGAGCTGAGAGGTGGGCGGGGCTTATGGTAACCTGATAACCTCCAGCTGTGTTCAGTTCAGTTTTTTGGTTGTTTGTTTTTTGTAATATTTCTAATTATTTAACTATAAAGCATTTAAAGACTCTAATGAGCCGAGGTGTCGCGGTGACGCAGAGTTTTTTATTAGACAGGTTTTAATTCTGAGTCACGTTAATCCTGCGGCCAGTGAGTATTTAATCAGGAATGCTGAGATAAACATCTGAGGTCAGGTTCAGCAGGAGCATGTTGGTGCTGAAACACGTCATTTCTCTGATAGCTGTAATGGAGTTCAGCCAATATCAGGTTTAACACCTGTTATAAACACCACTGCTGCGTTTTTGTTTGTTTTAATTTGCTTGTATTTGTTACTAACCGCTGCTAATCCTTCTACATACTACTACTGTATATTAATACTCCAGCTACTGCTAATACTGCTATTAATACTGCTATTAATACTCCAGCTACTGCTAATACTGCTATTAATACTGCTATTAATACTCCAGCTACTGCTAATACTGCTATTAATACTCCAGCTACTGCTAATACTGCTATTAATACTGCTATTAATACTCCAGCTACTGCTAATACTGCTATTAATACTCCAGCTACTGCTAATACTGCTATTAATACTGCTATTAATACTCCAGCTACTGCTAATACTGCTATTAATACTCCAGCTACTGCTAATACTGCTATTAATACTGCTATTAATACTCCAGCTACTGCTAATACTGCTATTAATACTGCTATTAATACTCCAGCTACTGCTAATACTGCTATTAATACTGCTATTAATACTGCTATTAATACTCCAGCTACTACTAATACTGCTATTAATACTACTGCTACTATTTTTATTACTATTATTATTTTTTACTATTATTAATACTGCTGTAATACTGAGTAATAACACAGCTATAACTACATGTTACTGTATGAGTACAGAACACTGTGACAGTATTACTACCGCTGCTGAAACTAATGTTGCATAAGTAATGGAGTCTAGGATCATGTTACAACAATCATTACAAAAATCATTAGAAAATAAAACATTACGCACAAAAACTCATTTCTTTATTATTATTTTTTCTCTAGAATTTCTCAAGGACAGATCGGCTGCTCCGACACCGTCGGCTGTGCCAGGGGAAGGGTGTGGCCAAAGTGGAGGCTGTGCCCTGCTGTGAGCCCCGCCCATTTTCTCAAGACCCTCTCCCGGCTCCGGCTCCGCCCAACACCTGGAGTCGACTCGCCGTCTGACATTCCCTCATGTCGAGCGGCACGGAAACGGAAAAGAAATGACGAACACGCTCCTGACTCTCTGACTGCCGCCTCGCTCAGCGGGAAAAAAATCGATTAAACAAGATGGATTCTTCCAGAAGGAGAAAGAGAACCAACGAAATGCTTCTTTACCTTTATTTGTGTTAACGATTATTTTAACAGAGGGACCTCTTCTGGAATTTTTTATACGTTGAAATGATTTATTAACCTTTTTTTTTTTTTTTTTTTGTAAGAGCTTTTCAGCCTTTCTTGTTGTTGGTTTGTGGCTGTAGAGCGTCTCGCCTCGATGGACGTGATACAGTATGTGATGAACAGCATTCCGCTCATCTTTCTGCTGGTGTAATGCAGCGCAAATTTGTCAGAGTGAACAGGTTAAAGTTTCCGCAGACGACGTTTTGTGCAACAAGAGCTGCGTTTCAGCTGCAGCTTTACAGAGCTGAGGCTTTCTTCTGGAACTCTCCCGATATTTCTTACCTTCATCATATTCCTCCTCCTGTTTAGCCGTTCACACTTGATCTGTGTGTGTGTGTGAGAGAGAGAGTGTGAGCATGAGTGTGTGTGTAAATAACTGAGTTTTCACTGTAACACTCCACTTACACACATGCTAGTGAAAACATTTTAATCTAAATGGTGAGTGAACTGAAATGTTTCTTTGCTAATCGATCCTGATGTCCACTGATCCTGATCCTGACCCTGCAGTCCACTGATCCTGTAGTCCGCTGATCCTGTTCCCGATCCTGATGTCCGCTGATCCTGATCCTGTTCCCGATCCTGATGTCCACTGATCCTGTAGTCCGCTGATCCTGATCCTGTTCCCGATCCTGATGTCCACTGATCCTGTAGTCCGCTGATCCTGATCCTGATGTCCACTGATCCTGTAGTCCGCTGATCCTGATCCTGATGTCCACTGATCCTGTAGTCCGCTGATCCTGATCCTGATGTCCACTGATCCTGTAGTCCGCTGATCCTGATCCTGATGTCCACTGATCCTGTAGTCCGCTGATCCTGATCCTGATGTCCACTGATCCTGTAGTCCGCTGATCCTGATCCTGATGTCCACTGATCCTGTAGTCCGCTGATCCTGATCCTGATGTCCACTGATCCTGTAGTCCGCTGATCCTGATCCTGGGAGTCGGCACCACTGCACTTCTTTCCATCATCAGATCACTGTTTAAAAAATGAACATGAACTTCACATTTGTTTATTTTCTTTTTCTTATATTAACAATCTCGTCTTAGTCATCGGCTTTGTTTTTGTTGACATTTCAAAGGAAGTTTGTTCGTCATTGCCGTGGGCATGAACAAACTAGCTTTTTCAGTTTCACCCCAAAAAAAAAACAAACCAAAAACTGGTTTTCCAGTGCATCTGTTTTTTCAGCAATAATACTGATAAAATCAAGTTGAGTCGGTTGTGCTGTTGCCATGACCATGATTCTGCAGTTTCAGTCCTGTGTGTCTTCAGCTTCGGATGATGTGGAGATGAAGCAGGCCAGACTTTAAGCTCACAAACGAACAAATTCCCTCGGTATGAAACACAAAGACTCACGCTTTAGCGAGACATCCACGCTTCCTGTCCATTCGTGAGGTCCCACCCCCCCTCATGACTATAACGTCTTTGCTTAACGGATATCGTGCTGAAAAACCATCATTACAGAGACTACGCATCCCATCATGCACCTCTTCACAGACTGCCCGCCTTCAGCAGGAAGCGGATGAGGAAATGTAGAGAGACTTCCTGGAAGTGTTGTGAAGGTCACTATATTATTCAGAAGTTATTTACAGCTCTGTATCTTGCTTTAATTGCAGTTTGTATCTTGTTTCTGTTTAGTTTTTGTCCTGTTTTGTGTACGTGTTGGTCAATATTAGCATACCGATGATACTCGGTCCTTCCCGAGGAGTTCTGGCAACCCGCTGCCGTACGAGGACGGATCGGGGAAGAGGCTCGTGCCGGGGGGAAAAATGACCGTGAAATAATCTGAAAACTGCAACAAAAAAAAATAACGCTAAAGTCCTCGGTGGCGTGGGTGACGACGATCCTGTGTTAAATATCGTGATGTTCGGTGTCACTGATGATCGGCGCGTTCCCGCTAACCACCGCTTCCTTCTCTCACGACTTTATTTCATTTATCTTCTATCTAAATATATCGAATTAATGGACTCTACAACCGTTTTAGTTCTGTAGCAACATGCTGTGTATTTTTTTAATATTTTTTATTTCTAATATAATTCTAAAACACTGGAGTGAAAAAAAAATGAACTAAACTTTCTCTCTCTCTCTCTCTCTCTCTCTCTCTCTCTCTCTCTCTCTCTCTCTCTCTCTTTCTTTTTTTTCTTGCTTTTTTTCCCCCTGATATTAAATATAGCGTGTAGATGTTTAGTCAGTTCCGTGTCTTGGGACCCGGACGATTTCCTCCCGCTGCCTCCGTCACGTCCGTGTCCAGGTTTTTAAGGAAGCGCGAGGCGTTTTAGTGAATTCTGTTTAGAGTAATTAGAGAAGAAAGAAAGCGCACCAGTCGTAGCTAACAGTAGTTCTGTTCTCTTGCATGTCCTGGCAGTTCTCCCACTGTAGAAAATAAAAATAATTAAAAAAAAACTTTATATTGATTTTTGCTCTTTAAAAAAACAAAAAAAATAGTCATGTATTGATGATTAATGTACAAATGAATCCAGACGAGCTCGTGATCCAACTTTGTTGTGTGCAGTGAGAAGAGGAGCTTCAGTTCCAACCTGAATAAAATCTCTCAAAGGAAACTGTGTGTGTGTGTGTGTGTGTGTGAGTGTGAGAGAGAGAGAGAATGAGAGAAAGTGTGAGATGAACAGACAGTTTGAGTGTGGGTATGTGTGAGAGACGTACAGACAGTTTGAGTGTGTGATGTATGTGAGTGAGAGAGTGTGTGTGTGTGAGCGAGAGGTGTATGTGTGAGAGATGGACAGACAGTTTGAGTGTGAGAGAGAGAGTGTATATGTTGTGAGTGAGAGTGTGTGTGTGTGTGAGCGAGAGTGTGTGTGTGAGCGAGTGAGTGTGTATGTGTGAGAGACGGAGAGTGTGTGTATGTGTGTGAAGAGAGAGTGTGTGTAGTGAGAGTGTGTGTGTGAGTAGAGTGTGTGAGTAGAGTGTGTGTGTGAGTGAGAGTGTGTGTGTGAGTGTGTGTGTGAGTGAGAGTGTGAGTGAGGTGTGTGTGTGTGTGTGTGTGTTTTGGGAGAGAGAGAGAGAATTTAAAGTAAATGACTCTCAGAGAGTAACACTAAAAAAAACAGAAAAACCACTTGTGCACGTGACTTTTTTGTGACGTTTTTGCTCACAACGGAATGAATGGTGACGTACTTCCGGTTCACCCAAAAATAAAAGCGTCTCTTTATTTCTGTGTATTCACAGAACACACCACCGGGGGGCGCTCTTCTCTTTCTCACACACTGTCCAAACAAAGCACCAAGGCCTGCGAGGCTCAGGGGCCAGAGGTCAAAGGTCACAGAGCCAAGCGGCTAGCGCACACAAAACACAAAAATACTGAAAATAAACGACTAAATTTAATAATCTATTATTGAGTATATATATATTCTTTTACCACTGGGTTCCATTTCCGGCAATACAATTTTGTTTTTTATCTTATTATTATTAATAATGATAATAATAATGATTAAAAAAGAACAATAATAAAGAAAAATCTAATAATAAAATACAAATAATAAAATATGTATTAATAATAATAATAATAATAATAATAATAATCCAGAGGAACTCCTTCGTTTGGAGAAAAGCTTTATTAGTATATTTATTTATACACTACAGGAGAGTTGAGTCTGAATGTTTTGCTGTTGTTTTCTGACTGCTGCTTTTCCTCAGCACTACATTTTAAACACCTTCTTTCTCCTGATTTAATAAATCACATTATAGATATTATATATAATCATGTGTAGAGCGCACATGCTGCATATGATACCTGAACTTAGTATCTAAAGCTGTGAAAATTTATACTTCTATTATTACTTCTTATACTGAAAGTGTGAAATTAGAGACAGAAAACAGCCAAGTGTCCATTCTCTCTCTCTCTCTCTCTCTCTCTCTCTCTCTCTCTCTCTCACACACACACACACACACACACACACTTTGCCCGGTGCTGGACGCTGAGGCCGAATGTAATGAAGTGATGTAAATTAAAGGCTGCTGTAAAAGTCAGCTGTAAACTGCTGCAGGAACCAATAATAAAAGATGAACTGCCTCATTATAATAATAAAGTCCTGCTGCAGCGAGTGCTCGAGGAGAAAAATGTGGGAAATTTACGCATGTTAATGACTTTACACTACATTACAGAGATAAAACACAGAAATCTATTCTCTTCTGCTCTTATTCCAGTGGATTTTTAATATAAACATTAATGGTGTAATTATTAAAGGCATGACATTATTATTATTGTTATTACTGTTACTATTATTGCTATTATTCTCTACATGTTTGTGATCAGGCCTGCCCGAATACTTTTCCTTTAATAAAATGCCCTGAACGTGTCGCTTTAAAAATATTAAAAGCGTCACAGTTTTGTTTAATAAAGATGACCAGAGGTGGCTGAGGAGTCTGACCCGCCCTGACCACGCCCCCAACTTTATTCCAGCTAACAGGATTCATGAATATGCATCATAGGGAAACAATGCTAATATACTTAGCGTTAAACTGATTTAAGGGGCGGGGCTTCATATGAGTGATATGCAAATTATCAGAGAAGCTTTTAGAACCGGTGTGCTAGTTATCCGGCTAGCTAGAGCAGCTAACGTTAGTCAGGACGAGATGTTGGTTGTCATTAGTTTAACACAAAAGCCCTGAGAAAACTTGAAGAAAAAAAAGATTCAAATAGTAAATAATAATAAAAAAAAATCTGTATATTTTCTTATGATCAGCATGATTGTGAGAAACTTAGATAAAATATTTAAGAGTGAATTCAGAATTCAAGTTGCTGATGATGTCTGTGACAGTTGCTGACCAATCAGGAGCTTCTCTTCACCTCAAATGTTCATAATCATGCACTAAAAATAGATTTTAATCTTATTATTTTCTATTTTGATGTATTAGCAGATAATAACACTGAACGCTGTGTCGAGCGTCTCTCGTTACCGGATTAGCGTGTGAACCGTTATGATGCTAACACGTGAGCAGAGTAACGTTCTAACACACGTGGCCTTTCCGTATAAAACCTCAGCTCCTGCTGGAGGCTAGAAAAAAGGTGTCTTATAAAACAGAGAGCAGACACAAATCTTCTGGGCCTCGGTGCCTCCTTGTGGGAGATGAAATTTAATTCTGTCCAGAGTCGTAAACTCCGCTCGAGACGCTTCCTCACAAGGCCTGCAGCGTTTCACGGCTTTTTACCGCACCTCATTTCCATTTCTGTTTCATTCTCAGAGCGAGAAATGATCAGAGGATCGATGGGTGAAGAGAACAGACCGAAAAATAAAATATGAGCGTATGAAATATGCTTTGAGGAGTGAAGAACCTTCAAATAAAAATCTTTCATTCTGCACATTTCTGAGGTTTTACTCTTTAATGTTCTTCTCTGTTTTAATGTTAAAAGGTGTGAAACTTGTGGATGTGTCCTGCATGGGTGTGAAATCTTCCAGAGGTCAGACCGTCCAGACTGATATGCACTCATCAGACGTCCTGTGTTTAATGTTAAGTGTCTTTTGTTGACAAATTTTTTTTTTTTATTTCTTAACGCAAAATTCCCACTTGTGTTTTGTTTCACCGCCTCTGGTTGTAAAGACTGTAGAAATACAGCAAAAAAAAAAAAAACCTGAAATATTTAGAAATAATTTGACGGATGTATATAATAATTTTAACATATAGGAATCTAAATGTTTTAGAATACAGTTTGTTAAAACTCTAAAATTTAACTGAAACATCTGGCTGTTGTGATATTTTAGGTGCGGGGCCAAGTGGCTGCATCCAGAGTGTGGAGGGGGCGGGGCTTGTGTTATAGTACGCAGTTAACCCATACATTTCTGCGTGTTAATAACATGCTTTCACGGCACTGATGAGGAATTTCTTTAGACAGGAAATGATCCGATTTAAATATCCGAGTTTAAGAAGCAGGGTTTGGTTTCAGCAGTAAAGAGTAACACAAGATTTTGGAAAATAATTCAACCAAAAGAAATCTGTTGATTCAGTCTGTTATCCACGTGCACACACACACACACACACACACACACACACACACATATGTCCTTTAGATGCTCGAAAAATGTCTTTTATTTCACATTAAGCTGAATGTCAAGTCTTTTATTATTATAAAAAGCTGCAGTGTTTAGTAAACGGATAACTTCCGTGACTTTTTGACCTTTTGGTTTGAACCATAAAAGAGCAACACAAGCACGCACTTTTATTTAAAAAATACCAAATTCTCATTTGATATATTTACAGTCATGGAGAATTTGCTGTTAGAAAAATATTTGAGTTTGAACGATGATGCTTAATGGAAAAGCAGATAAAGGATTTAGTTTTTTCTCCTGCTCTTTTGTTCACAGGGTTTTTCTGTCCTGCTGCAGCTTTTCTTCTCTTTCTGTTTGTTTTCCTTTGTGGTTTTAAAACACACATGCACACATGCACGCACACACGCACACACACACACACACACACACACACACACACACACACAGTTTTATGGCTGTAATCTGGCTCTGCTCCTGCCTCCCATCAGCTCTGCGGCTGTAATTCACCTCTAACCGAGACATCCACCAATCAGGAGCCAGCAATAAATTCCTCCTGTCTAGGTTCAGCCAATCAGGAGCAAGCATTAAATCACAGCCGTCAGGTAACGACCAATAGCACGACAGCAGCTACAAATCTATCAGCAAGTGCACAGAGGGAGTGAATTACTGATACTGCAGTAATGCAGGGGAGAGAGAGAGAGAGAGAGAGAGAGAGAGAGAGAGAGAGAGAGAGAGAGAGAGAGAGAGAATGGGGGGGATCAGAGGTAAAGAGAAGAAAAAGAAAAGGAGTGTAAAAAGATAGAGAGAAAAATTACACAAAAAAGTAAAGAGAAAAGAGCCGAGGTTAAAGACAATGGAGCAGGACAAGAGGAGAGGAGAGAGAAAAAAACATAAAGGGAGAGAGAGGAGAAAAATGTAGGAGCAAAGAGAGATAGAATGAGAGAGAGAGAGAGAGAGAGAGAGAGAGAGAGAGAAAAGAGAGAGAGTGAGGGGGAGAGAAAAGGAATGACAGAGAGAGAGTAAGAGAGAGAGGGAGAGAAAGGAGAGAGGGAGAGAGAAAGGAAAGGAGAGACAGAGGGAGAGAGAAAGGAGAGGGAAAGAGATTAAAAATTATTTAGAATTTTTTTGTAAACCATGTGACTAACAAAATCTACAGTGTTCTATATTAAATGTCCGAAAGAGAGAAAAAACGTGAATGATCTGAAGTGAAAAATGTGAGAAAACTTGGAGGGAAAATGAGAATATCAGTAATCTGTAAGTTTCTCTGGACGTCTGCCTGGACGTTTCTGGAGCACATGCAGCGTCTGGATTCTTCCTCTGAGTGAGAGCAGCTCCTTCATCCTGACAGCCTTTCATAGGCTCCTCCGATCTTCTAGCACATTCCAGGCAACTCAACACTCCTCTAACTGCACTACAGACACACAATGATGAAATATTACTCTGTGCTGTTCAATAGAGAAGGAGGAGGAGGAGGAGGAGGAGTAGCAGGAGGTGGTCAGCTTCATCTTCTTCACCATCATCATCTTCGGTAGCATGTAACACTGCTATACATGACCACGACTCCTTATGGATGTAATAAACACTACATATCTCTGTAAACACTTACACTTTGACCTACATGAAGCAGATTTCATACTTCACTGCTCTCAGAAACGAGTAACGGTAAAATCTATCACAGCCAGAGTTTCAGCTGCGTCCTGAATGTTACAGCAAGGGGCGCTATAGCATTACAGCTCAGACTCCTCCTCAGCTGTTCCAGTACACCAGCAGCCTGATTCAGAGAAGCCTGATGTAAAGTTTCATCAGCTCTGAACTCTGGCTGAACAATAAGTCAAAAAATACCTGGTGAGATATCGCATCTTTTTTTCATTCTAACAAAGATAAGTGTTTGTATAAATACATTTTCTGCAGTTTCTGGATTGAGTCCGGCTTTCCTGTGACTTTTCTGGTTTAGTTCTGTATGCTGAAAAAACATTTGTCTTGCATCAATCTGATTGACTGAGAACAAAAAACTCCAGCAGACTTTCCATTTACGTTTACAGCATTTTCAGACGTCTTATCCGGAGCTACATACAGAAGTGCTTTGAAGTCTCTATCCATGAATACATCCATACGGGTTCACCAGGTCACAGAGAACGGAAACCATCAGAATGAAACTCTGATGTACAGAAAGAAGAGCACACAGACACACAGTTTTTAAAAAAAACAAATCAAGTGCTAGTTTCAGGTAGAGGGAGGTCTTCACCCGTCGTTTGAAGACGGTCAGTGACTCGGCTGTTCGGATGTCTGGGGAAGTTCTTCCCACCACCTCGGTTCCAGAACAGAGAAGAGTCTCAATGAGTCCTTGTCTTGTCCCATGAGAGATGGTGGACCAGTCGAGCAGTGCTGGTAGATCTGAGGGAGCGAGGTACAGTGTGAGGAGTGATGAGAGCTTTGAGGTAACAGGGGGTCAGTTTTTGTAGGCAAGCATCAGTGTTTTGAAGCAAAGAAGCCAGTGGAGGAGCGCAGCAGTGGGGTGGTGTAGGAGAACTTAGGCAGGTAGAAAACGGGTCACACAGCTGCATTTTTGATCAGACTTCAGTTCACTAGGCTGATTTCTAGACATTTTCATAAACAGCCTCCAAACATTTAGCCACATGTTCCTCATTCTAGTGGGAATCTCACACAGACACACAGCTGGACAGCCTGAAATCATACCTCCTCCATCACACACTAGCAGAGCAATAAGATAACTTCAGTCTGATCTTATTGCTATTTGTAATTTTGGAATAAAAAATGTGTTACCCTACATTTACTCGAGAAAGCAATGAGTTTGTGTGTTGCTTGTGAGTGTGTAGGAACAGGCACTGCTTTGCCTGTGGGCGTGGCCTAGAATCCACTATACAATTTATACGCACAACTATTGTTGATTTGTTCCCTTCTCACATCATTCTCTGATTAGATTAGCAAAGCACGCTATCTGTACCAGCAACATACACCCACCAGAGGCTCCAGCTATCTCTGCTACTGGGTTACAAACTTCATTTTCCTTTGTAATGTCTCTATACATATTTAATAAACCTCTTATATACAGTATATAGAACATGATAAGATGAAACCATGGTTTCTTGCATTTTCAGTCAGTAAAAGTGAGCGAACTGCATGTAGGAACTGAAGATTGAAGTAAAAGCAACTTGAACTAGTGGAACTACATTTGGTAGAGGAAGAACTGACCGATGTTAAAGATCAGATTATTCAAATAATATTTCTCATTTTTATATGTTGCTTCTTTGAAGAATTTGTGAAGTCGTGTGTTATTGTGACATGATGACCACATGTCTCCGTCTCTGTAACTGGTTTGGGTTTCTGTAGGAAGATGTTGAATGAATGAATGAATGAATTTTCTTATTTATCAAAAGAGATGAATATTGGATTGTGATGCACAAAATACAAAGGAACCAAGCTTTTGGGAACAGCTTTATATATTCTTTTTTAATCAGATACAGGCACAAATTGTGTGTTTGGACAAAATTATTTTTTCCTTAAGAGCAACATTTTAATATTTTACGTTATTTACAATATTCTAGTCATATGATAACATTTGTGTGTTAATATATATTTATATTCAAAATCCGGTCTCGTACGCCATTTACGTGAGAGAGAACGAGAAACTAACCAATCAGCATCGAGGTCCGTAGCTACCGTCATGACGTACGACTCGAGTTCGGACCAATCACAAACACACTGAAGAAGCAGCGTCCTGTGCGTCATGACGTATTTCATCTTCTTCGCGAGGCGCATTCTGTGAAGGCTTGTGAATCAGAGCAGCACCGAAGCCGCCGCCATGTCTAAGGAGGTAGAGCTACAATTATTATCATTTCCCTGGAATGCACTAATTTTTCCTATTGTGACATGGTTTTGTTAATTTAATTTCGTACTTTTGTTCATGCTTACGATTACTCCTTGCAGCAGAAGTCTTCATTGTAGTTTATCTTGTTAGCTTGCGAACTGGTATTGATTGATTTTATTTGCTAGCTAGAAGTTTAAATTTGACACGATGCATTTGTACCGAACGATATAAAATTATATTATTGTGATTATAATTAATAGTATAATTTGTTTAAAATGTGTACGAGCTAGCAGGCGTGCGCGATAGAGACCTTTTGTCTTGGGTTGAATATCAAATGGCTCTATGTTACTTGCGTAGTGCACTATTTAGGGTACAAAGTGAGGTAAATCCCGCCCTACCTAGTGTACTAATATAGGGACAATGGAGGTAATTGGGATCGAGCCGTTGTCTTTTGTGCCGTTATGCGTGAATGAAATATATATTGTCTTAATACAGAGGCTGAATTTCCTTCGTGCACCCGGGAGAAAGGAATTCTTTCATTTTTTTTAACGCCGTCTTTGACTGGAATTAAGGTTTACTTCCAATTTCATGAATGGATACAATAAGATTGTTCGTGTTTTTCGCTCAGGGGCGTGGGCGTGTAGGCCTGATGGAATATCACATCCTGTATCCACTGAATTTGATTAGAAATCCACTTCCGGTTTTTTATTCCATTAATTTTCTTTATGAACCTCACTCCCTGGGTGTTGCTGCAAAATGAGTGCATTAAGGATGATACCTGGGGGGTTGGTTGTATAGCTTTCCCTGCATTTGTTGCATTTTTACACTCATGCATGTTAAATGCACAGATTCTAACTCCGTTTGTCTTTTTTTCTCCCTCACTTATTTTCTTTCAAGACCCCTCGCGAGCCCGAGCAGATGCGGAAGCTCTTCATTGGGGGTTTGAGCTTCGAGACAACAGATGAGAGCCTTCGGGCGCATTTCGAACAATGGGGAGCCCTGACAGACTGTGTGGTGAGTGTGACTAATCCCCAGGCTTTTATTTGTTCTCAGAGATGCTTTGGGACACATGGTCATATTTTTATTACTTTTTGTGCCAAAGCAGTTGTTTATTAATAAAGAATGTCACACTGTAATGTTTGTCCCTTTATAGTTACATTGAGTGTCAAGAGGCAGATTAATTCCTGTTGTCTCGTCTATTCTATCAGCTATTATCAATATTATTATTGTTAACTATTTTAGTTATTATCGTCAGGTGATGCGGGATCCAAACACTAAGAGGTCGAGAGGGTTCGGCTTCGTGACCTACAGCTCGGTGAACGAAGTCGACGCGGCGATGGACGCTCGGCCTCATAAAGTGGATGGGAGAGCCGTCGAGCCCAAAAGAGCCGTCTCACGTGAGGTGAGCCTGTTTAATTAACACAGGTTATAATAGAGTAATAAACAGTCTGCAGTCAGGGAGTGCAGCCAGGCAGAAATGGACTCCTGATGATTTTAAGGATTCAAACAATAAAAACAATTAAATCGGTTTCACTGATGCATTTAGATCATTGAGGCTTCACAAGGAGCTTTAATTAAAAAACCAGCCAAATTTCCTCTTTTTAATCTGTTCCTAATTTCTTTTCATGCATCTCTTTAACTGTCTACTTAATTTACATCAGAATCACATAAAGCTGTGTTTGACGTGCACACGGTGCTGCACACCTGAAGATTTTTTTTTAAGTTAATAAGTGTGCTTTTTCCCCAATGAAGGACTCGTGCAGGCCGGGCGCTCACTCCACGGTGAAGAAGATTTTTGTTGGCGGAATCAAAGAGGACACGGATGAAGAGCACCTGCGCGACTACTTCAGCAGGTTTGGCAAAATCGACGAAGTGAACATCATGACAGAGAAGAACAGCAACAAGAGACGGGGCTTCGCGTTCGTTACGTTCGATGATCACGACTCAGTGGACAGGATAGTCAGTGAGTGTCGCGCTTGCAGAGCACTGGCCAGGCGTAGCGTGATGTTTTCTGTGTACAGGGAATAGTTTATCAGGTAAAACCTAGCACTGGGACGACTAACACCAACTTCTCTTTTTCCAGTTCAGAAATATCACACGGTCAACGGACACAACTGTGAAGTGAGGAAAGCGCTTTCTAGAGAAGAGATGAACAGAGTGTCCATGAACAACAGGGGTGAGAGAGAGAGAGAGAGAGAGAGAGAGAGAGAGAGAATGAGAAACCTGTTAAACAAACAGCGGATACATAACCCAATCCCACGTGTCTCTGTGCTGTAGGTGGCCGAGGAGGCGGTGGAGGAAACTTCGGCGGGCGTGGAGGTGGAGGATATGGAGGTGAGAGTTTTTACATCACTGAATATCATGAGAACGTAAATCATGGTGAGGTTTTAAACATCCTTCTACCTGAAGGAGGATACGGAGGAGGAGGAGGACGTGGAGGATATGGAGATGGAGACGGATACGGAAACGGATACGGAGGGAACGGTATGAAAAGTTTAAAACGTAACAAGCGCTCGCATGTAGTTCATCATATCACAGAAAATTTATTATTATTATAAGTTGTTGTTGTTATTACTATTGTGTAATACAGCAGGAAATTTGAACTGGTTGTTGCAGGTGGTTACGGTGAAGGCAGTCCTGGTTACGGTGGTAACCGTGGCTACGGAGGAGGAGGTGGCGGTGGTTATGGTAACCAGGGCGGTGGAGGCGGCGGTGGTGGATATGGAGGCGGAGGATACGACAACTACAATGGAGGAGGAGGAGGCGGAGGAAACTACGGAGGAGGTGGGTTTGAATTTTAAATACAAATAAACGGGGCAGAAAATGTAGCTTTATCTTTGTTTTAAAGAGGTGAATTGTGGCTTTATGCTGCTTTCATGAACACTTTAAAACTGTGTTTAAAATTCTGGCAGGAAACTTTGGAGGCGGGGGCGGAGACTACAATGACTTCGGCAACTACAACAGTCAATCATCATCTAATTACGGCCCGATGAAGGGAGGAAACTACGGAGGTGGAGGCAGGAGCAGCAGTGGTCCGTATGGTGGTGAGGATCTTTTAATATTTATTACTTATTTATATTCACCTTAAATGTTTCTTTTTTTCTGTATGTGTTGGTTGCAGCAGCTGTACAGCAATAACACTGCATCTCAACAGAAAAAAGAACAAAAACAAAGGCCACGCCCACAGCTGACCATGTGACAGCATGTGTGAATGTTATTCTGACAGTATATTGATGGATTTCCTTTTGTAGGCGGGTACGGCAGCGGTTCCGGTGGTGGTTATGGAGGCGGATCTGGAGGAAGGCGGTTCTGAGCTGCAGGTAAGAGTCACATCAGCGTCACCTGTCTTAGTCTCACCACCAGAACCGGGCCCCATGTCCTACATCCATCACCTTCTTTACAAACATCAGTGGGTGTACATCAGTGTGGTGATCCCTAACCTATGTGTGTGTGTATGTGTTGTGTGTATGGACGGTAATAAAGCACTGAAGGGTTCAGCAGCAAACCTTCAACTCTCACCTTATCAACAATCTTTGAAAGTTTTTACGTTGTGTTAATTACGTGAACAAACGATCTGTTTTCAGTGAATTTTCCGGAACACTCCTAAAGCAGACCTGCCAGCCTTCGTGCTTTTCTAACTTAATCTCAACACCAGAATTCTCCGTAACAGTGGGCTTTTTTCCCTTCTCGATACAGTCGTCAGAAATTTGTGAACCTCAGGCTTGGCAGGTCCGATAACGAGAATGAAGCTGAAGTCCAATCTAAGCCGAGTTTCTGTAACCTTCGCTTCTCCTCCTCCATCTGCAGCGTAGCTTAAACTATGAAGGTTTGCTTCTGTGTAGCTCTTGATTTAAAAGACAAGAAAAAAAGCAAAGGAAAGCAGAAAGGTGCAGTGTGTAACTGAATGTATTATGTTCATATTGTTCAACAGGCCACAGTACTTAGGAGAGGAGAGCCAGAGAGAGGATGATGATGATGATGATGATGATGATGACAGGGAAAGGAGAGAAATGAAGGAAGCAGGTTTACACACCTAGAATCTGCTCAGCGATATTAACGTCTGCCACACGCCAGGAATCGTGTATGATAGCGAAGAAAGAGAAAAAAAAAATCATGTCCAGGGGTTGGGGGTCATGTGAGGTCAACGTTGTATTCCTTCTTTTTAAATTCTAGTCTATTTTCGTTCCTGGACGTCGTTACTTTGCTGTTAGCTCTCTAGCTGAACATTGATGTCTGTGAAGTGTAAATCATTCCATTCAGCTTTTAGTCAGGGTTTTTTTTTTTTTTTTAGATTTTATTTGTTTTTATTTCTTTTTCCTATTTTTTTCCCACTTTGCTACCTTTTTAGGGTTTTTTATGTAATCCGCCATTAATCAAGATGAAATAAATCGCCTGGGTTTTTATTATTTAACACTTGTATCTCAGTGTTTTTACTTTTAGCTTAATTTTCATCAATGGGGGGAAAAAGCACTATACAAACAAAATAAAAAGACAACTAAATATCGATCATAGATCTTCAACTTCAACATGGATTATTTTTTCTTATAACATCACGTCCCCAGTGTTTTATTCCTTTTATACTGCAGCAACTTTTCATTTATTAAACACTACATTCTTTTTATATGAACTTCATATAGTTACATTTAATATTCTGTGAGACGAGTCACTTCCTGTTGTCTTGTGTGCTCTGTTATAAACACTCGTCCCCTCAGCAGTCTCTCTTTATTCTCTCTCTCTCTTCAGCTATAAACACTCGTCCCCTCAGCAGTCTCTCTTTATTCTCTCTCTCTCTTCAGCTATAAACACTCGTCCCCTCAGCAGTCTCTCTTTATTCTCTCTCTTCAGCTATAAACACTCGTCCCCTCAGCAGTCTCTCTTTATTCTCTCTCTCTCTTCAGCTATAAACACTCGTCCGCTCAGCAGTCTCTCTTTATTCTCTCTCTCTCTCTTCAGCTATAAACACTCGTCCCGTCAGCAGTCTCTCTTTATTCTCTCTCTTCAGCTATAAACACTCGTCCCCTCAGCAGTCTCTCTTTATTCTCTCTCTCGCTCTTCAGCTATAAACACTCGTCCGCTCAGCAGTCTCTCTTTATTCTCTCTCTCTCTCTTCAGCTATAAACACTCGTCCCCTCAGCAGTCTCTCTTTATTCTCTCTCTTCAGCTATAAACACTCGTCCCTCAGCAGTCTCTCTTTATTCTCTCTCTCGCTCTTCAGCTATAAACACTCGTCCGCTCAGCAGTCTCTCTTTATTCTCTCTCTCTCTCTTCAGCTATAAACACTCGTCCCGTCAGCAGTCTCTCTTTATTCTCTCTCTTCAGCTATAAACACTCGTCCCCTCAGCAGTCTCTCTTTATTCTCTCTCTCTCTCTTCAGCTATAAACACTCGTCCCCTCAGCAGTCTCTCTTTATTCTCTCTCTCTTCAGCTATAAACACTCTCCCTCAGCAGTCTCTCTTTATTCTCTCTCTCTTCAGCTATAAACACTCGTCCCCTCAGCAGTCTCTCTTTATTCTCTCTCTCTTCAGCTATAAACACTCTCCCCTCAGCAGTCTCTCTTTATTCTCTCTCTCTTCAGCTATAAACACTCGTCCCCTCAGCAGTCTCTCTTTATCTCTCTCTCTTCAGCTATAAACACTGTCCCCTCAGCAGTCTCTCTTTATTCTCTCTCTCTCAGCTATAAACACTCGTCCCCTCAGCAGTCTCTCTTTATTCTCTCTCTCTTCAGCTATAAACACTCGTCCCTCAGCAGTCTCTCTTTATTCTCTCTCTCTTTCAGCTATAAACACTCGTCCCCTCAGCAGTCTCTCTTTTCCTCTGTATAAACACTCGTCCTCAGCAGTCTCTCTTTATCTCTCTCTTCAGCTATAAACACTCTCCTCAGCGTCTCTCTTATTCTCTCTCTTCAGCTATAACACTCGTCCCTCAGCGTCTCTTTATTCTCTCTCTCAGCTATAAACACTCGTCCCCTCAGCGTCTCTCTTTATTCTCTCTCTCAGCTATAAACACTCGTCCCTCAGCAGTCTCTCTTATTCTCTCTCTTTTATTCTTTTTCTCTCTCTTCAGCTATAAACACTCGTCCCTCAGCAGTCTCTCTTTATTCTCTCTCTTCAGCTATAAACACTCGTCCCCTCAGCAGTCTCTTATTCTCTCTCTTCAGCTATAAACACTCGTCCTCAGCGTCTCTCTTATTCTCTCTCTTTCCCTCAGCAGTCTCTCTTTATTCTCTCTCTCAGCTATAAACACTCGTCCTCAGCAGTCTCTCTTTATTCTCTCTCTCTCAGCTATAAACACTGTCCCTCAGCAGTCTCTCTTTATTCTCTCTCTCAGCTATAAACACTCGTCCCTCAGCAGTCTCTTTTCTCTCTCTCTTTATTCTCTCTCTCTCTCAGTATAAACACTCGTCCCTCACAGTCTCTCTTTATTTCTCTCTCTTCACTATAAACACTCGTCCCTCAGCAGTCTCTCTTTATTCTCTCTCTCTTCAGTATAAACACTCGTCCCCTCAGCAGTCTCTCTTTATTCTCTCTCTCTTCAGCTATAAACACTCGTCCCCTCAGCAGTCCTCTTTATTCCTCTCTCTTCAGCTATAAACACTCGTCCCTCAGCAGTCTCTCTTTATTCTCTCTCTCTCTCAGCTATAAACACTCGTCCTTCAGCAGTCTCTCTTTATTCTCTCTCTCTCTCTTCAGCTATAAACACTCGTCCCCTCAGCAGTCTCTCTTTATTCTCTCTCTCTCAGCTATAAACACTCGTCCCCTCAGCAGTCTCTCTTTATTCTCTCTCTCTTCAGCTATAAACACTCGTCCCCTCAGCAGTCTCTCTTTATTCTCTCTCTCTTCAGCTATAAACACTCGTCCCCTCAGCTGTCTCTCTTTATTCTCTCTCTCTCCAGCTATAAACACTCGTCCCCTCAGCAGTCTCTCTTTATTCTCTCTCTCTCCAGCTATAAACACTCGTCCGCTCAGCAGTCTCTCTTTATTCTCTCTCTCTTTATTCTCTCTCTCTCTTCAGCTATAAACACTCGTCCCCTCAGCAGTCTCTCTTTATTCTCTCTCTCTCCAGCTATAAACACTCGTCCGCTTAGCAGTCTCTCTTTATTCTCCCTCTTCAAGTTAATAAGAGAAAAATCTCAGCTGTTCATGTTACTGAGAAACCGTAAAGGAGTGTAAACTCCTCTGTCTTGAAGATGTTGTCTTGAAGAGTCACAGCACTGACACTGGAGACTCCTTGCACACGTGCACGCGCACACACACACACACCTCCTCGCAGATCAGCGATTAAACACCGTTTTTATTCTGTTTATCATGTTACAAGCATTTTAGCAGAGACCTGTATTGAAGTCAGCACTGCTTCTGAAAAACCTTTACACCTTGTTGCTGTCTTGTTCCTAGGTCATTTCCCACAGTTTCTCAGTAACATCAGACTTTTTTAAAACATTTATATTATTAACTTTAGAGAGAAGTCGAGGAGCTAAACGATTATTTACAGCTACTGTAATGTAACTGAGAACAGGAACAAAGTCTTTAAACAGTCCATGTTTCTGGCATGCCACAATATTAAATGTAACTATAAATGGATAAAAGGTACATCAAGGTAAAATGCTGTAGTCGGCCATGTCATTCCACCTCACCTGATTATGTTCAATAAAACGAGCCTTACAGTACTGCATTTTTTTTTTAATTAAAATATCATTGAAAGGAGGTCAGGCATCAGAGGGCAGAGTTTTGGGTCAGGCCACACCCACGATTCATTTATTTGAACGTCATTTTCATGAAATGACCCTGAAATGCCTAATATCCTCCAATCCCACACAGCGCTTTACTCTGCAGTAGATATGTTTCAGTTTCTCCGAGTTTAACAGTAGTTGAGCGTTGAGGAACTACTAGCTCGTTTCTTGAACCAGCATTTTTGAGGACTTTTAGCTACACGGATGTTTGCCAGCTGGAGGCAGAATGTGGAGATCAGATCTATCCAATGAGCTTCCAGCTGAAGGAGCCAGCCAATCAGAAAGCCTAGCCAATCAGAAGCGACGGAGGAAAATCCGTCCTATGGAAGAGAAGCTATAGCTGAAGGGAGTCTCCAGCTCAGAGAGAGACGGAGCGAGACAAGCAGCAGTCTTTATTGAGGAAAAGCTTATTTCTCATGTAAGACTAGCGAGAGTGAGGTATTAAACGTGCAGGACTGGTAGGTAAGAGGCACACGTGTTCTTTTCATGTGTATTTAATTAATTTATTATTTAAAAAGAAATCTTTTTTTTGGTCCAAAACCAGATGAATGTTTTGTAGCTGTAACGTTTTCACTGGTGGTGCATGAGACGCCAAAGACTAAAACACTGCAACTTTCTTTTGTTGTTTTGTTTTTTTTCTCTGATTTAGTTTTCTTTTCTTAGTGGTGTATGTTTTATTTAACAGATGATGGAACCAGAGGATGGACATGTTTCCTCGTCCGTATGGAGTGCTTGTCCAGCACACGGAGCTGAAAGCTGTTCCTTGAGAAGGTCAGTCACTTCATTTAATCCAAAATGTCTTTCATCTTTATACTTCTGAAGATTTTCCTCACTGAGGGAGAATTGGTTTATCGTTGCGATGTTTATGATCTCATTAATGGCACAAATTTGGTTTATTTTACTTATTTTTTTAACCGTGTGTAAATGCTTTTAATTCTATGTGGCTTCAGCCCTGAGGAGCAGTAATGTTTTTATTTTAGGTGTGGTTGATGCTTCCTGTCAGGAAAACATGGCATATACTCAATATTGCATATGAATTATAGCGGAGACTGCGAGCCAGGCCTTCTCGTCCAACATCAGTGCCTGACCTCACAAATGTGCTTCTAGAGGAACGGTCAAAAATTCCCATAAACACACTCCTAAACCTTGTGGAAAGCTGTAAAGGGCGGGACAACTCCATATTACATTCATGTGCATGTAAAGGCAGACGTCCCGGTTTTGGCCCGGCTCGCAGTCTCCTCCCTAATTCATCCCAAAGGTGTTCTATGGGGTTGAGGTCAGGACTCTGTGCAGGACAGTCAAGTTCCTCCACACCAAACTCACTCATCCATGTCGTCCCCAAACTGTTCCCACAAAGCTGGGAGAATGAAATTGTCCAAAATGTCTTGGTATGAAGCTGAAGCATTAAGAGTTCCTTTCACTGGAACTAAGGGGCCGAGCCCAACCCCTGAAAAACAACACCTGAACTCAATGATTTAGAGGGATGTCCCAAAACTTTTGGACATATAGTGTATTTATTCCACAAATGGTATTAAAACGTATTGATTCACTTCCTGTATATTTTCAGGAAATACGATATGTTCAGTCACACATATATTACTGCACAGTGAAATTCTTTCTTCACATATCCCACCCTTGGGGTTTGGGGTCAGAGCGCAGGGTCAGCCATGATACAGTGCCTCTGAAACAGGGTGGGTTGGGGGCCTTGCTCAAGGGCCCAATGGTGGCAGCTTGGCAGTGCTGGGGCTTGAACCCCGATCTTCTGGTCAACAACCCAGAGCCTTAATCACTTGAGCTATCACCGTCCCACATGGAGCTCTGGGGGTTTGTCATACTGGAGCAGGTTTTTGGGACAGAAATTGGGGAAGAATTTAGCGAAGAAGCACGAGAGTGTGATGGTCAGGTGTTCACATGGTCTTATGATGTTGGTCTAAAAGGCTGCAGGTATCTGAAACTGAGGGAAAGAGTGTTTAAGGTTTGAGAAACCTTTTCAGACCTTCTCCTTGCTTTGGTACCTTTCAGTTGGGTTCTTCAGCTAGAAATGCTCCAAAGAAATCTTTAGAGAATGAATGATTTCTTCACTACAATTTCTTTCTCTCTTCAGGATATTCCTGGTTGAGGATCAGACGTCTGTTGCTGGATGGAGTTTTTACTTTTTTATTGTGATTTTTAACTTGAGATTTTACAATAAAATTTTTAAAGAAAGTCTTTTTTTTTTTCCCTCTTCATTTTTCTGTGTTACAATGGATATAATTTTATGAGGCACAAACCATAAGCAGATCATGGAGCTGCTTTTTAAATCAAGTCTCTGATAACTAGATAATATTAAAATAATTCTTTTCGCTCTGCTTGTTTGATTATAAAGGAGATTAAATGCCCCTCTCATCTGATCCTCATTTTATAGCCTGATTATCTTGCACTGAACGGATGCCTACTGTAATAAATGTTCGAAATCCCGAGGAAAGCTGAAACATGGTGAGAAATGTTTCTTCCTCCTCCTTTTATTCCTCCTTTTATTTGTCTGAGGCTTCGGAAGACTTATGAGCTCCATAAAAGAGAAGATAACAGGGTTTTATCTGAAATCCATCAGACTCGCTCCTGACTGCTGTGATGGAGGACGTTTCGTCTGATTTCGAGTTAATGTTCCCATACATGGCTTACAGCAGGAGATGAAGTTTGGCAGAAACTCTACAGTGAGTTTGGTCATAAAAAGCTTACATCTCAAACGCCCATCAATACAGAGACTGATTTAAAAAAAATAAAAATAAATAAATGCATGCATGCATGCATGTAATAAGACTAATAAAAGCAACATGGCAGCTTTACAGAAATCTGGCTGCAGGACCCTGGTGATAGTGAGGAGGTGAAGCTGGATATTGGGAACGAGCTTGTGAATAACATTCATGAGATATTCCTCCAGAATCCTGTCGGTGAGCACTGAAGCTCAGTTCAGACTGAAAATAAAATGGAGAAGAAACTGATTCGAGTGTAGATCTTTAGTGTGTCCGGCAGCAGGTGAATCCTGAGGGCACGTCCTTTATCTCTTTAAGTCAGTAGGTGGTCCTGCTGCTGTTGCCATAGTAATAACTTTTCGCAGTGGGAGGAGCAACTAGCAAACAAATCAGTTTTCTTGCAGATAAAAGGAAACATTCTCGAGGGGCGTATCTGTATTTGCAAGTACAAATTTTTCTTGCTGGACACGCCCACATCTAGCTCTAGTCATCCACAGTTGCTGTCGCTTGTGATACAGGAAGTTACCATCTCTCCCTGAGAATACACACTCTCCGCTCACTTTATATCGGCGGGTCTGTGTGAATGTGGCAATCAACTGAAACCCCAGCGGGCCGTTACTAAGGATAAATGAAGGAGTGAATTCTGTAAATCCATCACACATTCATGTTAATGAACACGTCTTCCTGAAAGCCTCATATTTCACGGCTCGCTATTGATGCGGCTAGTCAACAACGAACAATGCCCTGAGAAGCTTTCCAGAACCTTCGGAAAGAATCACCTGAATCTTCACCTCCTCCTTGTATGTGTAGGTTTAGAACGAGTTAGCATGTTCATCCTGAATAATGTTTTACACACTGAACCCCACAGACCTGCAGCTTTACCCACAGAAACATGGTTAACTTTTTGTGCAGAAGTTACAGCCTGGTGTACGAGTTTGTTCTGTAGTTCTTCAAATTGAAGGGATTTGAATCAACCATCAAAATACGACCATCAAAATATGATCAAAATACAGCCCCAACACTATACCCACTTCACCTTGTCATGCATGTGCTCATCATCATGACCTTGTCTATCTTGGCTACCTTCCAGGTTCCATCTCAGACCACAAGGAACCCTGTGATCAGAAGAAGAAGAAGAACTGAGGGCACGAAGCCTGTATTATGGCCACACATACATTACAGCACAGTGGAAGTCTTTTCTTCGCATATCACAGCTGAGGAAGATGGGGTCAGAGCGCAGCACCCTTGAAGCACCCAAGGGCCTTGCCCAACAGTGGAGCTTGGTGGTGCTGGGGCTTTGAACCCTGTTCCTCAAACCAGAGCCTTAACCACTTGAACCACCACTAACCCCACCAATGCCTGGAACCTTCTAGATCTTCTTTACATCAAGAAACAAACCTTGTTTAATTTTCTTTTCCTTTCTGTCAGCCAGCCAGGGATCTTTACGTATTTCTTCCTGACTAAGCAGTCCCTCCCTCTTTCCATCCATCCATCCATCTATCCATCCTTTCTTCAATCCCACCCTGTTGGACGGATGAGAAATGAGTCGGTTGTCAATGGAGCAGAAACGAGGCTGGGTTTTGTTCTCTGGTTGTTCCATGTGGTGTGTGTTTCTCTTCTGGCTCCATTTCTGGGAGCTGGGAATAGAAACACGCCAGTGGAAATACACAACATTACACAACAACGCCATGAAATAACACACAGCCTTGTGGAATTGCTTTACACAGTCGCTGACAGCAGGCGAGAAGGCAATTACACAATATAAACAATGATTATTATGGCGTGGCACGTCACAGATTAGTTCTGGGGGAAAATTCACTCACTTTTTTTCTTTTTAAACTGCTGTGTGTTTTGGCCGTGTTAAATTAGTGCAGGATATTTCCCATAACTACAGTTTATTATTATTATTTTTAATATTATTACAAAAATTTTGCATGATTCAGTGCTTCAGCGTTTATTCTAGCACCGAGTCATGGACAAGCTTCAGAGCTAACAAGTTTATCAGCACTTTCTGTTTGTAATAAAACATTAAAGCACAGAGATGTAGAATAATATTACAGATATTCCCAAAAAACATATTTCTGACATGATTTTAAAGTTGTTGTTTTTTTATTGCATTAAAAAGTGAAGATTTCAGTTGAAAATTGCTCATGAGCCAGTTAAACACACATGAGGTCGTGTGAACAATGTGGAAAAGCAAAATATAAGTAACTGTGTAAAGATCTCATGGGAAAATACAAAGAAATGGACTACATGAAACATTTCTGTCTCTTTCGAAACATCTCGTGAAATTAAAAGGTAAAAAATGTGAAATGAAATGAGAGAAACTTGTGATTAAATCAACTGCGTGAAAAAGAAAATCAAATCTGAAAATTTAGAACAAAAATGAATAATGTGAGAATAATAATAATAATAATAATAATAATAATAATAATAATAATAATAGTAATAATAATAGTAATAATAATAATAAATTGTGGAAAAATCATGTGATGTCAAAACCTGTGAAATATAATATTTTGTCTGAAAAACACGTGTTTATTCACACGTGAAGATCATGTGACTTTTGTAAGTGTAACTCAATCATTTAATTAATTTCATTTATATTTTAATGAGTTGCTTATTCTTGTTATAAGTAAAACACACACACACACACACAGAGTCTGTATTTTATTTTCAGCTGCCTGTGTGGTGTTTTATTCTCTCTACCTTTCTATATTTTAGCTTTTGTCGTGTAAAAGCCGGCTCACGTTCAGCAGTAAAAGCACCTAGCCGTGACGTTCTACCACCAGAGTAACAGAACACACCCTACAGAACACACACATGTCTATCATTTACCTTCTTTAGCCTAATGTTTACTATTTAATCTGATATGATGTTATATTAGAGCTCAATCCTTCATGTTTACCGGAGCAGAATGATAGAAAATAAAGATCAAACCCAGGAGAGAGGAAAGAGCGAGAGACGGGAATGTGTTTGGTCTGTGTGTAATGTGGCTTTTCTCATCGACTCATTTGCAGTTTCTTCGTCTTTATCCACTGAAAATAAAGCCGGCTTCATTTCAGACACACAGGAATTTTATTAAGTGAGGATTATTGTTAGTTATTCAGTGCAGCGGAGACATTTTACTGGGTTTCATCTCTGTGTTGAAATGGCTTATTGATCCACCTGATTTATTCTCCACAGTAAAGCACATTTCTATCAAGTCAAAGCAAATTTGAGCGATTTAACTAAGCAAATACAAGTGTGTGTGTGTGTGTGTGTGTGTGTGTGTGTGTGTGTGTGTGTGTGTGTGTTTATTGCACTTGGTTCTTCAGCCGCTCCTCATTCCTCAGATGCCTGAACGCAATGGCTGTGTGTGAACAGACGGCCATAAACACAACCCTAAGGCCAGGGTGTGTGTGTGTGCGTGTGTGTGTGTGTGTGTGTGTGTAGAGAGAATTCATCGACTGACTGTATGAATGACATTTTGACAGTTATATAATTAAATGTATGATCGTGTGTGTGTGTGTGTGTGTGTGTGTGTGTGTGTGCAGTATTTAAAATGTACAACTACACCCTAGCAATTAAACCTGGCAGAAAATCAACCTGGGATTATACACTGAATTATTATTATTATTATTATTATTATTATTATTATTGTTGTTGTTGTTGTTGTTGTTGTTGTTGTTGTGATACTGTATTTTTATTTTATTACGTATTATTATTTACTATAATATCAGATGTTGCTTGGTTACGCTGTGGATTATTTTGGATATAATTTTGATCATGTTGTGCTGGAAATAACTATCCATCCATTTTGATATCGATCATTAAAATGACGATCCAACTACTATATTGCTTACAGTAACCATAGCAACCGCATCTGACAGGAAGTGAGCAAGTTCCGTTTTTATTTCACATGACATTGAAATGTTGTTCGATTCTGACTGGTCATCACCAGAAGTGGAGCTCGATGATCGGCTGGTCAGTTGGAGCTTCAGGTCTCCTCGGAGTGAGAGTGTTGTTCTGATGAAAGCCACCAGGAGGCGCAATTGATTTGTTTTCCGTCTGGAGTCCGGCTTCATGTCCGGCTTCATGTCCAGGTTTCTCAGGGTTCTGAACAGAAAGAAAAGAGTCTCACTAACACAATTCCTCTCATTTACATTCATCAGTGTGGTGAATAAATAAAAAAGGAAAATAAAGTGACGCTGCAGTTTAATAAATATTCATTAATCCTTCTTTTTTCTTACAAGCATTTTATTAGGTAATGTTTCTTTTTTATAAATAATAATAATAATAATAATAATAAAAAAATATATATATATTTTTTTCACTCACATCTGACTGAATTGTTAGAGACCACGCTCCATGTGCAGTAGAATATTTTGGGTGCTATTTATCTATTTATTTATTTGTTCAATAATTTTTTAAAAAGCATTCAGTTTAAAAGATTAACATAAAACATACCCATAATGCCTGTAAATTTTTCCATTGAGTGTTAATGACTATTTATTTATTCATCAATGTTCTTAAATTGACATTCATCATTTCTGTTTGTGTGTAAAACTGCTGGTACATGCTGGAAGTCAGACACTTTTTATTCAGCTCTTGTGTTCTTGTCTGTGATTGGATAACGTCACTTTGATTGAGAGAATGAAGCACCTCCCACTGAGACCAGACAGCAGGACGATTATAATCCCAGACTGGAGATACAGCACATTTACTGTGAGGACTGGTGGAATCTCCACATAAACAAAATATAATAATAAACAAATTAAAGGTGATTATTTAACAAAGAGAGCCGTGCGTCATTGAGATGTTTGCTTATGGAAGGAGTCTCCAGTGTCAGAGGTAAAGCTGTAACTTAAGCACAGAGGAATTTTAAGCTTTATGATGTCTCTTATAAATGTAGTTATAAATGAATAAAACGTTCTGTGTCATTCTTTAATAAACAAGAAATAATTCTTGGCGGTTAGCTGTGGTAGAAGAGGAATAAATCACTTGGGGTTGTGCTGAAAGTAATCCACTCAGTTGGTAGTAACAGTAACTCTGTGTCTTCACACCACTCTGTCACACAGTATTTTACTGTAACAACAAAACATACAAGTTTACATTTATGGTATTTGTCAAATTTGTTCTCCATCAGCTGAGCAGTTAAGGGCCTTTCTCAGGGGCCCAGCAGTGGCAGCTCGGTGGTGCTGAGATTTAAACTCACAACCTTTTTATTTTATAAACGGTTATCAGCCATAACCTACTGAGGGAGTTTATCTAGCTAGTAACAAACTTCTGCAGTAAATTTAGCAAGCTCATTAATCTCTTGTGGTAACATTAACTAGCGGGCGCTAACATCCTGTAATAGCTGTAGCTAGTTAGCAACAACTCAGCTAGTCATTTTTGCTAGATAATGAACTGTAACTTGCTGTAACTAGCCAGCAATAAATGCTAGCAATACCTGCTGGATGTTTACACCTGTTCCTTTACCTGCATTTTATTCAAATACAGAAGTGTTCACTGGTCAGCACTGCTCTGTGCTCTGCTCTGTCCGCATTGTGTTGTGTAGTGTCTCCTGTTAGCACTCCTGCACTTCATCTGGAGCTGTGTTCATCCACTTAGCTCTTAGCTCTGTGTTGTTTTGTGCAGCTCAGTGTTCAGTGTAGCCCCAGGATCAGGATCAGGGCTGAAATGAGAATAAAAGCTTCTCGACATGATCTCCTGTGGTAAATTTCAGCAGATGAAAGCTGTTGGTTTTTGCTGGAGGGTTCTGCGTGTTTTTGTCACTGACAGTTTATTTTTCACGAGTTACTTGGCACAGAGATCTCTCTGAGGAAGACAAACCTGTTCTTCGTGTTCTTGGTTTTGAGAAGCTTCCACTGACTCACAGGAATTGACATATCTTAATTAATATCCATAAAAAGCAAAGAAGGCAATAAACACAGCCATGACTTCTGCACAGACATTCTCAGAGGTCAAAGGTCAGATGTAAGCTCACTTGACCCTTTGGAGTCCATGTCACCTCCAAATGGGATCTCTCTCTCTCTCTCTCTCATTCTTTTTTTTCCTGGCTTTTCTCCTATACACATCAATGTTATTGTAAAAGGTTTTTCCAAGCCACCTAAAGAAAGCTAACGTTAGCTGGCTAAAGTTACCACATGAGCTTATTGATAGTTTGCTAAGTTAAGTAATTGCTAATTAAATGTTAATGCTAGCTAATTATAGCAGCCACTGGTCATTGCTAGGTAGCTAGGGTAATCATAGCAAGTTCTGCTAATTAAATATAACAACTGAAACTTATTTATAGCTAGCTAATATTAAAGGTTTTTGGTCATTTAAATGCACCACAGATGATTTAATGCTAGCTGGTTAAAAAGAGTTTTTCTTGCCAGCTAAATTTACCACAGCAAGCCAATAACAATAAATTTATATTTTAAAGTGGCAGTTTTGCAGCGAAAGCATTTTTTTTAGTGTTAGCTTAGCTTTAGCTTAGCCAGTTTCAGTGTAAACTTCATCTCTTGCTGTTTACAATCCTAGCTTTGCCATGTTTTAGCCTTGCTGTTTTAGCCTTGTTGTTCATGCCACACAGACTGAGCAGGATTTTTGTTATCAGAACAGAATAACATGAAAATAGCAGCTCATTTTTATTTCCTTATTTTATTTATTTTATTTCGCTCCTTTTCTAAACTCCACACACATTAATACGTGGACATTATGAATGGTTCTTGTCATGTTAAATGAAACACACAATCATCAGGTTGATTATTGGTAATCGGTGTGTTTCTTCATTAACTCTATCAACTGTATCAGGACATGGATCTGTGATAGAGGTGTCTGAGACTGAAGACCTGTCAGCCAATCAGAAATGAGCATTTTCTGGCCAATATGGTTGACGTAACATTATTTATTTATTTATTGGATTTTAGTTTCGATGATCACTGCATCTCATAATTTCCTATATTTTAATTTCACATTCATCCTCCTCTCTTCTTCATCTTCTTGTGGTTCTCCCTCTCTGTCTCCCTCTCTCTTTCTCTCTCTCTGTCGCTCTCTCTCTCTCTCTCTCTTCCTCTCTCTCACTCTCATTTTCACCTCTCATCACTCAGTGTCACTGTAGAGCTGTGACCTTTGACCTTGGGCAGGTTCAGTCGGAGGTCAGGCATAGAGACGTGTGCATGTGTTTGCGATAGACACCTTTTTTTTTTAAACTGTGGTTGCCATGGCAACAGAAGCAGACAGCGGAGAGAGACGGGGCTTGTGTTGAATGTGGCATTGCAGCGAATGTCTCACTTCCCTCTTTTATTTTCTCTCTCTCTCTCTCGCTCTCTCTCATTCTGTTAGACTCCACATTCTCCACAGACTAACAGGGCAGGAATGTGGACACACACACACACACACACACACATACACACAGGCATACACACACAGTGCCATACAAGTAGGAAAATTTGTCCAACATTACAAGAAATAAAGGTGATTAATTGTTGATTAATTCTCTAGAACAGGAGCTCTGACAGAAACAGAAATTCTAAATCACAGGTTTATTAAATGCTGTCAATCTTTTTTTGCCTAATTAACGTGAAGAGAGAGATAAAGAGAGGCCGCTGAGGGAACGAGCGTTCATAGCTGCTATACCGGAAGTGACAATAGGAAGTGACCTGTCTCGTGGACGCTGTACATCATTACGTTTCTTGCTTCCTGATCAGGTACAGAATAAATTGCTGCTCATCATTGTCGTTTAACAAGCTATCATGTACAAAAATATTAGCTTAGCTAGCAACCTAAGACGCAGCCATGGAACATGCTAGCATTCTTCTTAATGTTAATTGTTGTTAATGGGGATTATTGGTAATCTCTTTCTTTGTTATATTTCTTTTGTTCTTTCCATCTTTTCTGGATTCTTTTCACTCTCTTCCTCTTCATATCGCTCTCTCTTATTCTGGACCAATTTTATTCCTTTTTTCCCTTTTTTTTCTCACAAGATTTCTCACTCTAATTTTCTCTCAGTTTCCATCTGTCATCGTCTGTTTTTTCATTTCTCCTGCTAATCATTCCATCATTTCTTTTGTGAGTATTTCAGAAAATGCTACGCCTGCTGAAACACAACATCTTCTGACGGTGTTAAAGACAGTGCAATGCAAAATAATAGCAATATTTTTGTTTCTGCTGCATCTTCTACAATGTTTTGCTAGAGAAAGCAAGCAGTTGATCTTCCCTGTGAAGCTGGAAGAAGCCTGAGGTCATGGAAAGTGTGAGGTTTTGTCTTGCTGTGTAAAAGGACAGAGTCAATGCTGTGCTAAAGGTCGACCTTTCCTCTGGAGAAAGTTGGTCACAAGTAGGTCATGATGTGAGTGCCATTGAGGTCAAATAAAAGACACAAGGAGGAGGAGGGTTTATACCTAAACTGCTATTTCATTAGACTCACTCAATAATCATCAGCAGTTGTGAACACAGTAGCTCACAGTAGATCCTGCATGGTCCCGTCATGCACCTAGAGAACAAAAAGGGTCTGTCTGAGCGCCGGCTGAGCAGCACTGCAGCACCACAGGGAACCGTGATCTGCCCTTCCTCTTCACCCTGTACACCACAGATTATCAGTACAGGTCAGATCTCTGACACCTTCAGAAGTTTCTGTCGACGCAGTGGTGGTCAGGACAGGAAGAGGAGTTCTGGAGACCCGGTCATCACCTTCATGGAATGGTGCAGGAAGAACCGTCTGCTCCTAAATGTAGCCAGAACCAAGGAGGTGGTGGTGGACTACAGGAGGAAGAGGACCACACCATCATCGGTCAGGACGTTTAGCTAGCTGACATTTACAGATGCCTTGGTGTCTATCTCGACAAACCCTATGCTAAACTGGAAGATCATCTCAGAGACTATGTTCAGGAAAGACAGGGATCTCTTTGTCTCTCTCTCTCATTCTTTTTTTAAAAAACCCTTTTGGTCATCTGTCTTTTCTCATAAGCACATCAAAGTTATTATAAAAGGTTTTTCCAAGCTAGCTAAAGAAAGCCAATGTTAGCTGGCTAAAGCTACCACATGAAGTTATTGATAGTTTGCTAAGTTATGTTATTGATAATTAAATGTTAATGCTAGCCAGTTAAAACAACCACTGGTCATTTCTAGGTAGCTAAAGTAATCATATGAAGCTCTGCTAATTAAATATACAACTGAAACGTTTTAATAGCTAGCTAATGTAATCAGTGTTATCAGGATTTTGCTCATTTAAGTGCACCACAGAAGATTTAATGCTAGCTGGTTATAGTTAGTACAAGGGAGTTTTTCTTGCTAGCTAAATTCACCACAGGAGGCCAATGACAATGAAAGTTTTGTAGTTAAAGCATTTTGTTAATGTTAGCTTAGGCAGTTACAGTATAAACTTCATCTCTTGCTGTTTACAATGCTAGCTTTGCCATGTTTTAGCCTTGTTGTTTATGCCACACAGATTGAGCAGGATTTACGTCTATCAGAACAAGACAACGTGAAAATAGCAGCAATAGCAGATGACCTTCCAGCTGAACTGGAAGGTCATCTCAGAGACTGTGTACAAGAAAGACTCTACATTTTGAGGAAACTTAGATCCTTTACCGCTTGCAGCAAGATGGTAGAGATCTTCTACCAGGCTGTGGTGGTCAGCGCAGTCTACTTTGCAGCAGTATGCTGGGGACATGGCATCAGAGGTAGAGATCAGCAACTGATCAATATGTTAACCTCTGGGATGAATAAAATGATCTATCTATCTATCTATCTATCTATCTATCTATCTATCTATCTATCTATCTATCTATCTATCTATCTATCTATAATAAACATGTTTGCCAATGACAGTGGAATGTAACTGCAGCACTTCTGCTTTTCTCGGTTGTTAATTATTTGTACATTAAAGTAAATAAGATGTTGCAAACTTTGCTGGCTAGGTTAGCATGTTAACATCAACTAGCACTGTACAGTGACACTGCTATTTACATCATATTGTTTGTAAAGCCACATATACAAATCAGTTAGCTTGATTTGAACCACAAATGAATGTAAAAAATAAACGTCATGTAAAAATGTTTAAACTTCTCCTGGATAGAAATGCTACTATATGGAAAGATTCTAGCTAACATTAAAAAACGCTGAACCTTAAAATAAGACCAGAATTTGTGCTGAGAATTGCATAAAGTAAATTGCATAGAATTTGATCCTATGAGGATCTTGTGTTAATAGTCTTTGTGGGACCTGGAAAGTTTTAGATATAGAACCTGTGTGCTAATTTGCCTAGATTGCCAATATAACTAATAATAGTCATGAATAGATAATGTTATCATGGTGATGTTAAATATTTGACAGTTTTGGGGCTGAGGTTAAATTAAATTGATGAGAATACTGTCTGTGTGAGACTAATCTGAGTTCATTAGCAGTTATCTAAACAGCTACGTATGTTAGACGACATTTGGAGAGGTTTGTGAAAATTTTGAAATTGTTATGGAAGACTTTCTGTATTAAATCATAGCATTTTGTGTAACAGATAATGGAACGTCACTAATACATTTCATGCTGTTTATGTATAAAAGAATACGATGGGATGAAGAGTGATTTTTATTTCCAGAGACATATCTGTGTTGAATGTGCTAGTCAGATTTTCCTGTTAGTCATGCTAAGCAAATAAAGAGCTTCTAATTCTGAAATGATGCAGCCGTGGTGTGAAATTCCTCACAGTTTTCTTTTCATGATCATATTAGTCGACTTAAAAGTCGAGTTGAAAGACGTGTTTTTTGAGATAAAATCGTAAAAGACTCTAGTCTGTTATATTAAAAAAACAAAAAAACAAAAAAAAAACTACACGTCCCAGAATGCACCGCGGCTCCACTGACCCATTGTTGCCGGAAAGCGACTGGAGAATGCTAGGACACAATGATCTTCCGAGGTAAAAACGATCTTTATAAAACGATGTATATTCTTTCATTAAAATAGACAAACGTGTGAAATCGACAGAAAGAGCTCAAACTTTGCTTTTCCATTTTATTTCACCGATTTGCATTAAATCATAACAAACGCCTCTAATAAACGCGTTTATTCAGGAAGCAGTGCAGCTCTTTTGTTCTCTCTCTGTTTTTTTTTTTTGGAAATTACGAGATGATATCATAATGAGGATTTATCTCTTTTTTTGCATATAAAAATGAGCTTTTTGCCCAAATTTTGTCAGTTTTGTGCTTAATCTCAAACGTCTATATAGGGTATTTATAGTGCACTAGACAGTGTGCCCTTCGTAGTTGGCCGATATGACGATATAATATCGATATTGTGATCAGTTATGTCACGATACGTTTCCTAAGATATCAAAATCTATCATGAAATATCTTCATATTTTATTTTAAAAAATGTATACCTACAAACTGATCGAACGCTGCTGACTTGTTCAGATATTTTGATGTTTTTGAAGTTTTTTTTATTCATTTTAGTGATCAGTAAGGAATAATTTCAGACGTTAAACGAGAATATCTTTAAAAACACACTTTTTTCAGAGAATCTTTTAAATACAGTGCAGCTGTTTTGCTTCACGTTTCTTAACAAACTAATATCTGTCTGTTGGTGTATTTGTTTGTTGTATCGTGTTTTGTGTAAAAGCACCACAGAGTTCTCTGCTGTGAGTTTTTACTTAAAGATCTGGAAAATCTTTTTTTCCCAACAATAAACTGCAATTGAACCAATCAGTCTGGATTGATTGACAGCTGTGTAGGTGCTTTGAACTCTCTGATATTAAGTGACAGCACTGGAAGCCCCGCCCCTTCCTCTCACCTCACATTACTGATCTCTAAATTTTCTTGCTGGAAAAAATGAAGAAAGTACCACAGAAAAATGGGCTAAAACAGCACTTTTTCAGAGGAACGAGAGACTTTTTCGCACCGGGTTTCTGGAGTGAGGCGTTAATCAAATGCTTTCTGTTTGTGCGTTACAGCACGCAGCAGGAGTCTGGGGAAAAATAGCTCACTCTTCTGTTTTAGCTACAAAGCAGACAGGAGAAAGGTTAACGCAATCGCTTTCTTATTAATCTTCTTCCTAGAACACGACAAAAGAAATTTTTTCACTGCAAAGCTTTTTTTTCACTTAAAACTTTTTTAACGTTATCTTTTTCGTTGTTTAAAAAAACAAAAACAAAACTAAGTCTCAGATGATTAAATTACTGTATCAACAAAAATGAAATCAAGTTAAATAAATAAAAGATTAGTGATGATTAAAATCATTACTGCTTTTCTAACTTGTGCAAAGCTCATTGTTTATAATAATGACAATATCAGCAGTAATAACCAGTTTATAAATAATTAATTGCAGGTTGGATAAAGGAAACTCGACTCAGGAGGATGAAGAGGAGGAAGAGCAGGCTGAGAAAATCATCTCAATCCCAGACGGACTGTCCCCCAACTGTTCCCCGACGGCGGCTGGATTTCTCCAGGCCGAGCTGGAACTCAACGCCTGGCTGCGAACTTTGACCTTTAAGGATCCGGTGCGTTATGTGTATAACCCGCTGGAGTACGCGTGGAACACACACTGCCTCTTCGTTAAGAAATACTGCCACAGCGGGCAGAGCGTCCTGTTCCTGGGGATGAACCCGGGGCCGTTCGGCATGGCTCAGACCGGAGTATGATCTTTATCTCTAATAGATATGAATGAGTTTTACTTTCTTCTTCTTCTTTCTGCTTTTCCTTTCAGGGGTCTCCACAGCGAATCATCTCTCTCCACCTATCCCTATCTTCTGCATCCTCAACACTTGCACCCACTAGCTTCATATCCTCATTAATTCCATCCATATACCTCCTCTTTGGCCTTCCTCTTTGCCTCCTGCCTGGCAGCTCCATGTCCAACATTCTCCTACCAATGTACTCACTCTCCCTCCTCTGAACATGTCCAAACCATCTTAATCTGGCCTCCCTAACTTTGTCCCCCAAACGTCCAACATGACCTGTCCCTCTGATGTACTCGTTCCTAATCCTGTCCAATCTTGTCACTCCCAAAGAGAACCTCAACATCTTCAGCTCTGCTACCTCTAGCTCTGCCTCCTGTCTCTTCCTCAGTGACACTGTCTCTAAACCATACAGCATGGCCGCTCTCACCACTGTCCTGTACACCTTCCCCTTGATTCTCGCTGATATTTTCTGATCACACAGAACTCCCGACACCTTTCTCCACCCATTCCAACCTGCCTGCACTCACTTCTTTACCTCTTTCCCACTCTCTCCATTACTCTGGACTGTTGACCCCAAGTACTTAAACTCCTGTACCTTCTTCACCTCTTCACCCTGTAACCTTACTGTTCCACTTCCCTCCCTTTCATTCACACACATGTACTCAGTCTTACTACGACTGACTTTCATTCCTCTTCTCTCCAGCGCAAACCTCCACCTCTCCAGGTTTTCCTCCACCTGCTCCCTGCTCTCACTACAGATCACAATGTCATCTGCAAACATCATTGTCCAAGGAGACTCCTGTCTGACCTCCTCTGACAACTGGTCCATCACTATAGCAAACAGGAAGGGGCTCAGAGCCGATCCCTGATGCAGTCCCACCTCCACTTTGAACTCCTCTGTCTGACCTACAGCACACCTCACCACTGTCCTGCTCCTCTCATACATGTCCTGCACCACTCTGACATACTTCTCTGCTACTCCTGACTTCCTCATACAGTACCACAGCTCTTCTCTTGGCACCCTGTCATACGCTTTCTCCAAGTCTACAAACACACAGTGCAACTCCCTCTGACCATCCCTATACTTCTCCATCAAAATTCTCAGAGCAAAAATTGCATCTGTTGTGCTCTTTCTGGGCATGAAGCCATACTGCTGCTCACAAATTTCTACTACCTTCCTTAACCTAGCTTCCACTACTCTTTCCCATAGCTTCATTGTATGGCTCATCAACTTTATCCCCCTATAGTTACTGCAACTCTGCACGTCACCCTTATTCTTAAAGATCGGCACTAACACACTTCTTCTCCATTTCTCAGGCATCCTCTCACTCTCTAAAACCCTGTTGAACAAACTAGTTAAAAATTCCACTGCTGCCTCTCCCAGACACTTCCAGACCTCCACCGGGATGTCGTCGGGACCAACTGCCTTCCCACTTTTCATCCTCTTCAAAGCCTTCCTGACTTCATCCTTTCTAATCTTATCTACTTTCTGTTCCACAGAGTTCACCCCTTCTACTCTTTTTCCCCTCTCATTTTCCTCATTCATCAGCTCCTCAAAGTATTCCTTCCATCTCCTCTGTACACTCTCCTCACTTGTGAGCACCCTTCCATCTCTATCCTTAATAACTCTAACTTGCTGCACATCCTTCCCATCTCGATCCCTCTGCCTAGCTAACCTGTACAAGTCCTTCTCTCCTTCTCTAGTGTCTAACCTAGTGTACAACTCGTCATATGCCTTCTGCTTGGCCTTAGACACCTCCCTCTTCACTCTGCGCTGTAACTCCTTGTATTCCTGTCTATTCTCTTCAGTCCTGTCCATGTCCCACTTCTTCTTGGCTAACCTCTTCCTCTGGATACTATCCTGAACTTCCTCATTCCACCACCAAGTCTCCTTATCTTCTTTCCTCCTTCCAGATGGCACACCCAGCACCTTTCTCCCTGTCTCCCTGATCACTTCTGCTGTAGTTTCCCAGTCATCTGGCAGCACTACCTGACCACCCAGAGCCTGCCTCAACTTCTGTCTAAATTCCTCACAACATTCCTCCTTTTTCAGCTTCCACCACTTGGTTTTCTTCTCTATCTCTATCTTTGACCTCTTCTTCTTACAGACCATCAAAGTCATCCTACACACCACCATCCTATGCTGTCTGGCTACACTCTCTCCCACTACCACTTTACAGTCACTAATCTCTTTCAGATTGCCTCTTCTACATAGGATGTAGTCTACCCGTGTTCTCCTACCTCCACTCTTGTAAGTCACTCTATGCTCCTCCCTCTTCTGAAAATAAGTGTTAACCACAGCCATGTCCATCCTCTTAGCAAAGTCCACTACCATCTGTCCTTCAAGGTTCCTTTCCTTAACTCCAAACCTATCACCACTCTCTCACCCGTGGGAATACTCTCCATCACCTCATCTAATTCACTCCAGAATCTCTCTTTCTCCTCTAACTCACAACCTACCTGTGGGGCATAACCACTAACAACATTCAACATCACCCCTTCAATCTCTAACTTCAGACTCATCACCCTGTCTGACACTCTGTTCACCTCCAGAACATTCCTCACAAACTCCTCCTTCAGGACCACACCTACCCCATTTCTCTTACTATCCACACCATAGTAAAACAGCTTGAATCCTGCTCCTATACTACGAGCCTTGCTACCCTTCCACCTGGTCTCCTGTACACACAGTATATCCACCTTCCTTCTCTCCATCATATCAGCCAGCTCTCTACCTTTCCCTGTCATAGTACCAACATTCAGAGTTCCTATTCTCAGTCCTACAATCTTACCTTTCCTCTTCTCTCTCTGTCTGCGCACTCTCCTCCCTCCTCTACTTCTTCCACCAACAGTAGCCCAATTTCCACCAGCGCCCTGTAGGTCAATGGCGCCGATGGCGGTCGTTGTTAACCCGGGCCTCGACCGATCCGGTATGAAATTCAGAGTACTGACGATTCGCATGGTTAAATTTGGCAATGTTTTACGCCAGATGCTTTTCCTGACGCAACCCTCTCTATTTATCCGGGCTTGGGACCGGCACAGAAGTCACTGGACTGTGACCCCCATGGATAGATTAATGAGTTTTACTTTAATATTAATTATTAATTAATATGATTATGTGTACATGATCAAGGGGCATTGGTGGCTCAGTGGTAGGTTACTCGCCTATCATGCGGAAGGCCCGGGTTCGATTCCCAGCCAATGCCTCAACCCCAGCCACTGGTTGCAGTGCCGGTCCCAAGCCCAGAAAAATGGGAGGGTTGCGTCAGGAAGGGCATCCGGCGTAAAACCTGTGCCAAGTTGTTGTGCGGACCAATTGGTCCGCTGTGGCGACCCCGAACAGGGAGCAGCCGAAAGCAACTTCTTCATGTGTACATGATCATGTTGAGATTAAAAAAGAAATCGTGTGTAATTGTAGCTGTGATGATATTCTCTGTAAGGAGATATTTCTTTAACATTTATGTAAGGAGTCTCCAGTGTCAGCATAAGTTCAGCTTCTGCTGTTGTAGGAATCTAATTATTATTGTATTTTCCAGGTTCCGTTCGGTGAGGTCAAGGCTGTACGTGATTGGCTGAAGATCTCCGGCGAGGTGGGTCATCCTCCCAACGAGCATCCGAAACGTCCAATCAGAGGCTTTCTCTGCTCTCAGAGCGAAGTGAGTGGCGCTCGGTTCTGGAGTTTTTTCCAGCAGCTCTGTGGAGAACCCCAACGCTTTTTCCGTCACTGTTTTGTCCATAACTTGTGCCCGCTGATGTTCATGACCGAGACGGGGAGGAACGTGACACCCCCCGAGATGCCCGCCAAGGACCGTGACGCCCTGCTGATCCACTGCGATGCCGCACTGTGCCAGGTGGTGCGTGCCCTTGGCGTTTCCACAGTGATTGGTGTGGGCAGGGTGGCAGAGCAGCGAGCGCGCCGTGGCCTTGCTGAAGCCGGACTGCAGGTGAAGGTGGAGGGAATCATGCATCCATCACCCAGGAACCCACTGGCCAATAAGGGCTGGGCTTCTGTGGCTCAAGCCAAATTAGAGCAGATAGGGGTGTTGGGTTTGCTCACAGACTGACCACATACTTACAGAATGGTTTTATTTGTATTAATTGTTTTATATAAAGTACACTACATTCAGAGACCTTTACCTCAAATATAATCAATCCTGACCAGACTCTGTGTCTGAAACTTGCTTCATGATTCAATGCTAATGATGCTAACAGCTAATGGAAGTGTATAGCCTACAGTTTAGCATCCTACAGTGGGTTCGTGTGATCTCTGAGACATATGCTGAGGTCAGTTTGGCACTGGAGGCTTTAAATGACCGGTTGACAACATTAGCCTCGTAGCTTCAGTACAAAACCTACAAAGCTTCACAAAAACTTTACACATCGAACACAACTGGACTGGACTGAAGAGGAATGGTGTATACATTCCAGTTAAAAATCACAGTCACCAAAAGAGAGGAAGTAAGGAAGGAAGGAATAAATAAAACTCAAACAGAAAAATGTAATAGAAGAAAAGATTGAGAAATCTGTAAAGAAAAATAAGGAAATAAAGAGAAATAAACAGACGGATGGAGAGAAAGACAGATCTTTATTATCTGTGCTGAATTAACCCCATCCTCGTTGTTTAATAATAAATATACAAAAGATTTTTTTTTACAGAAAGTGGGCGGAGACACGTCTGTGTTGTATTATTTTCGTGCATCGCAGCTCTTCACACTCGTTTTATTAAATCTGCTTTGTTAAGAGACGTTTTTTTTAAATCAGTTAATTACATTCCGATTAGATTTTAACTATTTGACCATTTTCTGAGTCAAAAAAATGTCTGATTTTTTTGACTCAGAACATGTGACTAAACTTGTTATAAAAAAATTTTTTTTTCAATTTAATTTTCTATTTTTGTTTTTATCATTTTATTTTTGTGACATTCAGGTCTTTGACAGAAACAAAGTGGAACAAAAAATTATTAATTACAAATCAGGCATTTTTACATAAAAATCTATAAACATGTACAGTAACTAGTGATTTATTTCTTCAGCTCTGTTTCAAAAATCATGTCATTCTGACTGATGTAATAAAAATATAAATTTAGTACAATATAAATATAAGAAATATTTATTGGGATTTTAAATATAAAAGTAGTCAAAACAAATATTTTAATAATTGTATTTTCTATTTTCTGATATTTTTCTGTTGCATTATTTCATTAAATAATTTGTTTTAATATTTTTATAATTTATTATTTATTATCATTTTGACTTTCTGAATGTGATATAATAAATATATAACGTTAGTAAAATATAAATATAAGAAATATTTATTGGGATTTTAAATATAAAAGTAGTATAAATGTTTTAAATAATTGTATTTTCTATTTTCTGATATTTTTCTATTACATTATTTCTTTATATGATTAGTTTTAATATTTTTATTATTTATTACTTAAATCATTTTGACTTTGACTGTGATGCAATAAACATGAATTTAATAAAATATAAATCTAAGAAATATTTATTGGGATTTTAAATATAAAAATAGTTTTAAAAAGTTAATACTTGTATTTTCTATTTTCTGATATTTTTTTTCTGTTGCATTATTTCCTTATATAATTTGTTTTAATTTTTTAAATATTTATTTTTTAAATCATTCTGACTTTCTGACAGAAACAGGAGTCAGTTGTTCTGATTTGATTAAAATCCCAATAAATCTGTAAATATTTAGAATTATTATTTTTATTTTATTTCAAGAGTTCTGTCTCAGAACGGATGCCGAGGTCATTGTGAGATTCTGAGATTAAATGTTAAATGATTTTAATAGATATTTGATTATATTTTAATATAAGGAGTGAGAGATGAGACTGAACACAGTGCTGAACTCTACAGGAGGGACAATTAACCTGATGAACCTCGATAGCTGCCAGTGGGAGCCGCCGTCTGCTGTGGACACACACACACACACACACACACATTTGGTCTGCGTTCCAGCCTCGTGTGTCTATATGTCTGTGTTTGTGTGTGTGTGTGTGTGTGTGTGTGTGTGTGATTCTGTTTAAATCGGCCCTAAAATAATCATTTAAATTTTATTTTCTGAATATTTCTAAATATTCATATTTCTTCTGCATTCTGCTTCCCTGCTTTGTGTATGTGCACTTTGTGTGTGTGTGTGTGTGTGTGTGTGTGTGTGTGTGTGTGAGACGGTGACCTCCGGATGACCTGACGCTCTTCAATACTGTGATAAATGAAGGCTCTGGGTTATTAAAGCAGAATTAGAGAGAAAAGCGTGATGAATGGAGCCGGGTGGAGATGAAAAAAATGAGAGGGACAGAGAGAGAGAGAGAGAGGCTGAGGGAACAGGGAGAAGGATAGAGATGGATAGAAAGGGATGAGATGGTGAAAGGAGGAAACAGAGAGGGAGAGAGGATGAGAGAAATGTGGTTGAGAGAGAGAGAGAGAAGGGGATAATGAAATGACAGAAAAAGACAGCGAGAGTAAGAAGAGTGAAAGGAAAAAAGGAAAAAAAGCACAGGGGAGAGATGGAGAGATGGCTGAGACTAAATAGGAGCTGGAAGTGAGAGGAAAACAGATGGAGACAAAGAGAAAGAAGAAAAAAGGTGGAGTGTGAACTAATGGAACAAACACTAGAAAAGAGAGAGAGACTGAGAGGATGAGGAGAGGATGAGAGAATGGAGGAGGTATGGTGAAAGGAAAGAAAGAGAATGAGATGAGAGGGGGAGAGAGAGAGAAGTGAAAAATGAGATGACTGAAAGAAAGAAAGACATGAAAAAATATGAAAGAAAGAAAACTGTGAGATTGTAAAGAGTGACAAAAAATAGAACGAGAAAAAAAATTGTGTGGTAAAAACGGTGAAAAGAAAGAAACAATATAATGAATGAAAGAAAAAAGAAAGTAACAAATTACAGAAAAGATGACAAGAAAAAAAGTAAATACACAACAAAGCAGAAGAAAGAAGACTGGTTGAGAGAGCATGAGAGAGAAGGAGAGAGGGATGGTAGAGCGAGGGATGATGAAGAGAGGGATGATGAAGAGAGGGATGATGAAGAGGGAGATGAAGGAGAGAGGGATGATGAAGAGAGGAATAATAGAGAGAGGGATGATGGATGATGGAAAGAGGGATGAAGAAGACAGGGATGAAGGAGAGAGGAATGATAGACAGAGGGATGATGGAAAGGGATGAAGGAGAGAGGGATGAAGGAGAGAGGGATGATAGAGAGAGGGATGATGGTTAGAGGGATGATGGAGAGAGGGATGATAGAGAGAAGGGTGATGGAGAGTGGGATGATGTAGAGAGGGATGATAGAGAGAGGGATGATGGAGAGAGTGATGATGGAGAGAGGGAGGAAGGAGAAAGGGATGATAGAGGGATGATAGGGATGATGGAGAGTGGGATGACGTAGAGAGGGATGATAGAGAGAGGGATGATGGAGAGAGGGATGATGGAGAGAGGGAGGAAGGAGAAAGGGATGATAGAGAGAGGGATGATAGGGATGATGGAGAGAGGGATGATAGAGAGAGGGATGAAGGAGAGAGGGATGATGGTTAGAGGGATGATGGAGAGAGGGATGATAGAGAGAAGGATGATGGGGAGTGGGATGATGTAGAGAGGGATGATAGAGAGAGGGATGATGGAGAGTGGGATGACTTAGAGAGGGAGGAAGGAGAAAGGGATGATAGGGATGATACAGAGAGGGATGATGGAGAGAGGGATGATAGAGAGAGGGATGATAGAGAGAGGGATGATGGAGAATGGGATGATGTAGAGAGGGATGATGGAGAGAGGGAGGAAGGAGAAAGGGATGATAAAGAGAGGGATGATGGAGAGAGGGATGATGGAGAGTGGGATGATGTAGAGAGGGAGGAAGGAGAAAGGGATGATAGAGAGAGGGATGATAGGGATGATACAGAGAGGGATGATGGAGAGAGGGATGATAGAGAGAGGGATGATGGAGAATGGGATGACATAGAGAGGGATGACAGAGAGAGGGAGGAAGGAGAAAGGGATGATAGAGAGAGGGATGATAGAGAGGGATGATGAAGAATGACGTAGAGTGGGATGATAGAGAGAGGGATGATAGGGATGATACAGTGAGGGATGATGGAGAGAGGGATGATAGAGAGAGGGATAATGGAGAGTGGGATGACATAGAGAGGGATGACGGAGAGAGGGAGGAAGGAGAAAGGGATGATAGAGAGAGGGATGATGGAGAGAGGGATGATGGAGAGAGGGATGATGGAGAGTGGGATGATGTAGAGAGGGATGACGGAGAGAGGGAGGAAGGAGAAAGGGATGATAGAGAGAGGGATGATAGGGATGATGGAGAGAGGGATGATAGAGAGAGGGATGATGGAGAGAGAGATGACGTAGAGAGGGATGATGTAGAGAGGGAGGAAGGAGAAAGGGATGATAGAGGGAGGGATGAAGGAGAGAGGGATGATAGAGAGGGATGAAGGAGAGAGGGATGATGGAGAGAGGGATGATAGAGAGGGATGATGGAGAGAGGGATGATAGAGAGAGGGATGATGGAGAGAGGGGTGATGGAGAGAGGGATGAAAATTTCATACAGGAAAAATTCATTCATTCATTCATAATTAATTATAACTCTAAAGGAAAATGTTATTAGAATTATTGTGTAGAATTAGAGTAGAGTGTTTACAGCTGCTATAACATGTGTGACAACAGGAAGTGACATCCAAATGGAATGGATAGAATTATGAAGTGTTCTCAAACTAATAAAACATTTTAATCATTGAAAAGTACTGTGGATAAAAAAAGGAATAAATCAAAAATAATCTGGAAAATAATCATCTTCTGCTCCGTGTCAGTGTTTTTAATAACAGCTGGTTATGATATTCAGACAGAGATAACACACGTGTGAACGTTTGTGATTTCTGCTATATTAACTTTCTTTGATTTTTGTACAGTTTGTGTATTGGACAGAGATTGTGTAGTTTATATAAACATATTCTAGATAAAAACATCCCCCTTTTTAAACTGGGTTTTAAGAGCAGGAGACAAGAAGAAGAATAAATCATGCGAGTAGCCGAGATGGATAATGGATGGCTTCGTGCTTTAAACATAATAAATGTTCCTGCCTTGTTAGATAGAAGATGAATTAGCTCGAGGATGTGTGTGTAATTTCCTTAAGTGTTTTCTTATCAAAAGTGCTGCATGTTCAATAAATTCTCCTCGGAGGCATTATTTATCTATTTATTTATTTATTTATTTATTAAAAAAGACGTAATCCATCATTAAATCGCTGGTCACTTAAAATATCAGGGAAAACTTAAATACATTAAATATACAGGTGAATAATAATAATAATAATAATAATAATAATAATAATAATAATAATAATAATAAATATTAATAATGCTGATAATAATGCACACAAACAAACAAAAGAACACAATTCATCATAAAACTGAATTTTCCATTTTAATCAGTCAGTTTATATGATTTTATTTAATTGAGACTCTTACGTCCTACAGCGAGACGCAGGACTGGTGCAGGATCGTGGTCTTCCTCACTTCTTCCTCCGTCCTCGTCCCCTTCTGTTCGTATTAGCGCTTTATTTATTTGCTCAGTGTTAATCACGGTCACCTCTGTCTTCATTACGCTACATCGTCTGACTCAATTAGCATCACAGACACACCGAGTCCTTCTCCATGATTACTGCACACTCATTACAATAAGGTCAAAGGTCCTGAGTGTTCATTTCAGCTAATACAACAATTACAAACAATTAAATTTACAGTATCACAAGATTGTGTTATTATTCACTAATATAATCAGTGCAGTGTGTTGCACACCCTCCTGGATTTGGCTTTTTAAAAAAAATTGTTTTATGAGGATCCTGCCAAAGACTCATATACACCGATTAGGCATAACATTATGACCACCTTCCTAATATTGTGTTGGTCCTCCTTTTGCTGCCAAAACAGCCCTGACCCGCCCTGCACTGTGTATTCTGACACCTTTCTATCAGAACCAGCATTAACTTTTTCAGCAATCTGAGCAACAGTTGTCAATGAGCATCAATGAGCCTCGGCCGCCCATGACCCTGTCACTGGTTCACCACTGTTCCTTCCTTGGACCACTTTTGATAGATACTGACCACTGCAGACCGGGAACACCCCACAAGAGCTGCAGTTTTGGAGACTTTATGTTCACTTGCTGCCTAATATATCCCACCCACTAACAGGTGCCATGATGAGGAGATCATCAGTCTTATTCACTTCACCTCTCACTGCTCACAATGTTATGGCTGATTGGTGTATAAAGATGTTATGTTAGCTAGATCGATGCTCTCACCGTCCTCACACGTGAACTGAAAACACGTTTTGATGTTGCATCTTGGCCCAAATTTTGATTTTACTTTCATTTCTTCAATTACAAAATTGCTAAATCCTGAAGGATTGTTTTTATTGGCTGGAAGCAGAATGTTTATTTATCTATATTTATTTTATTCTACACTATCACTACAGTAGTTGACCCTAATGTTAGCTAGTTTGTTAGCAATGTTGCACATCAAAGATGAATATGTCTTGAAATGACTTTTATTTTAGCTGTCTGACTAGTGGAAGAAGTCAAATAATGATCAGTTATCAGGACTAAAGTGAGGATTTTTAAATACTCATGAATATTCACAATCAATCATTCACCTAATTTTAGCTAGCAAGTTGATTAACATTAACAGTGAAGATAGCAAGATAACAGGACTTCTGTGAAGATTCGAATAACAATGTGTTATGTTCACAGAGTCCTCTCTGTGCTAGCCATCATGTCTGCCGCCATCATGTCCGAACTACACTCGGGTCACGGGGAGCCTGTGCCTATCTCAGGCGTCATAGGGCATCAAGGCAGGATACACCCTGGACGGAGTGCCAACCCATCGCAGGGCACACACACACACTCTCATTCACACACTACGGACAATTTAGAGATGCCAATCAACCTACCATGCATGTCTTTGGACTGGGGGAGGAAACCGGAGTACCCGGAGAAAACCCCCGAGGCACGAGGAGAACATGCAAACTCCACACACACGGCAGAGGCGGGAATCAAACCCCCAACCCTGGAGGTGTGAGGCAAACGTGCTAACCACTAAGCCACCGTGCCCCCCTAGCCATCATGTAATGATTGTAATTGTCATGCTAGCCAGCTAGCTAAATATGAGCTAAGTCATATATCTAAATCCTCATTTAACTAGTCAGCTGGCAAATGTGTCGCTAGAGATGATTCTCTGTCATTTATAAATGTTTATAATCTTAATAATTATAATCATAATTAATTCATAATCTTAGCTCATATTTAGCTAGCAATATGGAGGGAATATTATAAACATTTAGAAATATGTGCTAAAATACTGTTTCAAAAAAAATGTGTGAATATGTCTGACCCCTGTTTTAATTCTGAACTTGTTTAATGTTTTAGATAAATACTTTGACAGTATTTAAAACGTTGCAGCATGCTAAAGTTCAGCTACGCGCATGTTTGCAGTAGATGTGACTCCAGCAGCAGCTTCTGAGAATGTGGTGATTAGCATCAGATCATTAGGCTGCTTAAACACCAAGCTACACTTCTGATGCTGATGCGTATTAAATCTTCATCCTACAACTTGGACTGATGATGATGATGATGTTGATGATAACATGTTTTCACCTACTGTATTTTCAAAGTATTAGCCTATTTAGAACGGATTAACATGCCAGTTAACACAACATAAAAACAGAGAAATGTTTTAAATATTTATTTAAATTGTTCATTTTAGAGAATGTTGATTTTTTTAAAAATGCCTAATACATTTCCCAACACTAACTCTAGCCCTAATCCTAAATCTTTTTAATTGTATTTATTACCAAATTGTTATTTTTTTTTTGTTGTTGTTTATGTAAGTTCATTTGTAAAATATACTAATTTAAACGTAATATTTAGTGTATTTATTTATTTATTTATTTTAGACGCTGAGCTTGAGTACAGAACCAGACACACCTGAGACTAACCGCAGGTGAGAATGATGATTAGGGGCGTGGCTTAAGCGCTACAAGAACTGATAAAAACACGGAACAATGGCGATTCTCGTGATAACACTTCAGGTAAAGATCAGCTCGCCAAAACACGCTATATGATGAACCTAATTTTTTTAAAAAAAACCTCTTTATTTATTTGTTCATTCATTGATTCATTTTCTCTCTCCCTCCTTTCCTTTCCTTTCTCCATGCTCTTCAGTCTTGGAGTAATTTATAAAACAATCTCCTGAGTCTGATTTGAAATATTTTTTTTAAAGAGGGATATCTTATTTTAAAGACTTCACATTATTGAGATCAGAAATAACCCTGGTGTCGGAGAAAAATGGCAGAATGTAATGACACGGTCGAGTTTTAAGAGTTAACTTTAATTACAATATTTTTTTAATATGGTCTTTAAGTCGTAGCAAACTAGTTTCTATCAAAACATTAACCGGAAACAAATCGGTTTTCTTTAAAAATATTCACGCCGTTTTTGTGAAAGTTTAAGTTAATTTTTTTAATTATCGTGAATGAAATCGCCGCCATTTTATTTTCCCCCCCACGTCATGGCCGCAGTTTTATTGAACTTTTGTTAAATTGAATTTTACCTCCTTCCAGTTCATCTCAGCCAATCACTGCTCACATCCATTCATAAAATCAAGGTCTGGCCACGCCCATCAGCTGGTTAGTAACGTCCTTACTTCTAACTCGGTAGTTTAGTGAGAAATTCTTAGCTGGCAGGTTTTTTGGCACTTAAGAGATGTTTTATTATTATTATTATTATTATTATTATTATTATTATTATTTCTGTTTGTTTTTAGGTTTTTATTTTCAAAGCTTTTCTGAGCCACATCTTCCTCTAGGACAGAGGCAGCTTCTATTTGTTGCTCAAATCAAACACTTAATAGTGGTCATTAATATCAGCAGTTTGTCTCTATGGTGGGGTCCTCATCTACATTAAAACAGTGCAAAGTTCCACATGAAACAATATCAGTAGAAATGGATCAGTAAAATGCCTACAAATGTACTCTGGCGTATATCAGATGTTAGCATTATGGGGGAGGGTGGCTAACGGTCGAACCATGCTGATGGTCTGCATGGAATGAAGTCAGTTTTATGGTTTGTTTAGAAATCCTTACCTAAATAGAACATGAGGGCAGATTTATTTGGACAAAAATATCCATGCCTCTTGGTGGAATCTCTATCACAACCCTAATGTGAAATATATTGCTATAATTTCAAGTAAATCTGCTCTGAGTTCAGATATAGCATGAGATCTCTTAATAGCGTTCCTTCACCAGATCTAAGGGCGTTTATTTGGTTGTTTGGCAGCAAAATAAATCTAAAAGCAGGAAAAAATATTGGCACATTGACTTGAATCCTCACGGATATCCAGAAGTAATGTGTGTAAGTGTGTCGTAGAAAAACATAAAAGAATGATTTTATAACATGAGAAGCAAGTAATGCAGTAATCTGTTTACTCGCTAAAATGTTGGTAAGACTTAAACAGGAAATTCACACATTTATTTACCTAATATTTAGCTGTGTGTTAAAACAAAAGTGACTTGTCTTATGATGTCACAAGAAGCATTAGGGGTGGAGTTATGGCTTGTATCTTTTTTTTTTATGACTTCTAAAATGAAATTATAAACACAGTGACTCAAACTGTCTCTAATACCTGATACCTAATACAATTGACTGACTAAAATGTTATCTACCTTATATTAGGAGAATAGCTTGAATAATGTTTTCTCTTGCCACCTTTAACACACTACTTTGGCTTACTTACTTTATTGTCCTTTAAAGGCAATTCTTTACCTAGACAGCAGTACACATACAGCAGCAACACAACACATTTATAATCATTTAAAAGTCATTTAAAAACATGAATGCAGCAGGAACAAAGGGATTCTTATACCTATTTGATTTGCACAAGGGGAATGTACATCTCCAGCCAGAAGGAAGCAGTTGAAATTCGGTACACAATGGATGGGTGGCATCAGAAAGGACTAACTGGTGCTTCTTAGTCACCTTATATTCGTAAACTTGTGTAATAGTCCTTAAATCAGCCCCCACTGTCTTGCTGCACATCTTAACTATACTGTTCAACTTACCCCATTCCTTATTCCTTATAGTTTGTCCATCTGGAAGAAGCGTCTACGTAAAGTCTCCTTATTTAGTTCTAAAGAAAGTGAAGGATCTGTAATGTGCAGAAAAATATGTACATCAACAAATATGTGCAAGTTGTATTTACAGCACATAATGTGTAAAGAAGAGTAATTATATATGTGTAATGTGTGTACATTAGAATGAAGTTTTACTGGGTTCGCCATGTCCTATATAAGAGGTTGCAGAAAATATTAAGAGTAAGACTCAGATTTCCGTCCTCCTGAAGATGTTTGAGATGATTTTAGTGTGTAGAAGCAAAAAAACTGTAAAATGTGCAGAGCAGGTGGTCTTCAGGACTTCACAGCTTTCTAACTAATGTCATTTGTCCCGCTCGTCCGTGATGTATGATCAGATCTGCAACCGAAAAAGCAGACAAAATCATCATGGGTGACGGTGGATACACACACACACACAGTCCCAGCTGGGAGTGGTAATGGCCTGCTACAGGCTGCAATCAATAGCACCACATTACACATTTGCATAATAAGCGTATATTTCTGCGTGTGACAGATTCCCGGGGTCGTCCAGGGGACACGCGTCTCACTGCGTCTCTCCTACACGCACTCCACATGATGAATGTCTTACGGCAGCTCCTCTGTTTATGCTCAGAATATCAATTTGCTCGCAGTCTCCCTTCTCTCTCTGTCCCTCTCTCTTTTCATTCAGTTTAGCTGAAAGTGGCTTTATTGCACAGATCAGGGTGATCATTTAGATTCATTTGATGTGCATGCAAATACATGTGGATAAAAAGGTATACATTAATATACATGCATTTAACATAAAGAAACGGTTCTATATGTCTGCATTCACTTGAAGAGAAACTCCAGGATGAATAGTACTGTACGTTTTCTCTGACTCTGGGCGTAAACATATACATTTTATAGACATGAACATGAATAGCCTACAGCGTACATCTGAATATTAATGAATTGAATAAAAGCACTTGAGTTTTGAAATGAATTTATATTAGCGCACAATGCTGAAATTCACTCCGTTTAATTCAATTCCTTCTGGTTTCATGGATGAAGCTCATTCTGTTTAATCATGTTTTTTTTTTAACTCTCTCCTCCATTTGCACTCCTAAATTAATTTTATTTTAATCATGTTTATTTCTCCCTTGTTGGTTTCCTTCCAAAACCTTTGTTTTTCCTTTTTTTATTCTTTATTCTGTGTTTTGCAAAAAGATTAACAGATGAATTTCTTTTTCTTATAAAAGCAGAGTTCTATAAGTAATCAGGACTGTTTATCTAATAAAGCGGCATGTTAGCTGGTCAGGTTAAGTTCACACCTTCATGACGATACCGGGTGAGATTACAAGCTCTGATCAGTTGACCTGATACTATAAAAGTCTGACCTTTGACCCAAACCCGCATCATTGTAGACTCATTTCTCAACGTGATGGTGGTACGATGTCTAGTTCAGCGGTGATGAAACACGGCCGAGAGAGAATCTGTTCTGATGTGTGTTTTGTTCATGCACTGATCCGATGGTGATTACATGAACAGAAGAACATCTGATCATCTTTTCTGAGGTTTAACCAGGAGAATTGTTAAACCTTCCATCGCAATAATGCATAATATAAAACTAGAACTGAATCATGGAAACAGCTTCACAAGGAATTTGTTAAATTTCTCATGCAGAAAATAAATGTTTTAACTTCACTCTTCACGTTCTGCTTTTTACAGTGATTTAATAAGTTTAACATTTTTGAAAGAAATCAATTCTCCATCAGTTGATGAGGGTTGTGTCTCAAATTGCACATTATGCTCTGTTTATTCATTATACATTGACCAGGTATTACATTATGACCACCTGCCTAATATTGTGTTGGTCCCCCTTTTGCTGCCAAAACAGCCCTGACCCGTCCTGCACGGTGTAATCTGTCACCTTTCTATCAGAACCAGCATTAACTTCTTCAGCAATTTGAGCAACAGTAGCTCGTCTGTTGGATCGGACCACACGGGCCAGCCTTCGCTCCTCACGTGCATCAATGACCCTCGGCCGCCCATGACCCTGTCTCCGGTTCACCACTGTTCCTTCCTTGGACCACTTTTGATAGATACTGACCACTGCAGACCGGGAACACCCCACAAGAGCTGCAGTTTTGGAGATGTTCTGATCCAGTGGTCTAGCCATCACAATTTGGTCCTTCATCAAACTCGCTCAAATCCTTACGCTTGTCCATTTTTCCTGCTTCTAACACATCAACTTCACCTGTCAGGGGTCATAATGTTATGCCTAATTGGTGTATATTTAACTATCTAGTACCTAAACATATTTATTTAATTTAATTATAAAGCTCGTCCTGTAATTTCTGTACAAAAATATAAATAAAATGCTGTGTTTTACAGTACAGTTGCTTGTGGTGAAAATATTTACTTTTTATTCTGTAACTGCTGTGAGAGTATTGAACAACACACAAAAACACACCATCATTAACTTTACTGTACAACTTGTTGCTAAAAACATCTACCAGATGTAGGCAGTGTAGTCTTTTAACCTCTTTTAACACATTTAACCTAAGGTAAAGCTAGTCAGTGCTAGGTAATGTTAGCCTAGCTAGGTAGCAAATGTTTGCTAGCTAGCCTGAATAGCCAAATTAGAGAAAACAGATTTTTTTCCCCTAATTAATTTGCAAGGTGCAAGTTATTTTCCCTTTGATATTGTAAATGCAGTCTCACATTATATTATCTTCAGTGATGAGATGATTCTATTCAGTTTCCAGCCAAAACTCTCTCTGATGCTACTCGACTCGGTGAACAATACACAATAATACAGTTTATAATAACAATACAAAGAAGTTTGTGAATACAGCCTTGGTGCACATCAGAATGTGTGAAGCGAAGCTGAGGAAGTCGAGCATTTCTCCTAAATACAGTCTTGATGTCAAGGACTGTGTTTACGTGGCTGTTTAATATAATGGAGGGTGTGTCAGGCTACTGATTTCTCTTCATTTTGAGTTTGTGACAGATTTTGGATTAGTGCACATATTGTTCCAGATGATACGTCTAGGTCAAGTGTGCAAAGGTCAAGTAAAATCCCCTAAATGATGACAATGGTGGAGCAACATGGATGAATTAAGCATCTGGTTATATTACATTATTATACTGAATCTTCCCAGTGGAAGTGTGAACTTCTCGTCTGTTTGTGTTCTGACTTTATAAAGTGGAATTGTATCATAGATTTGCTCATGTGAATCTGTGTAACTCAGATAGCTTCCTTTGTCTTATTTTCTCCTCTCTGACCAGCAGCTGGTTATATTTATTTCATTTAATAACTGATGTTTTGCTGGAGCGAAATGTCCCAGAGTCTGGATCCTCAGTCCACCTACACGGCCCAAACAGCTGATTTTATCTAAACAGAAAGAAGTAAAAACAGAGAGAGTGTGTGAGGTTGTTATATCAATTAGAGCAATACAGATAACATAACAACCTAAAAGAAGCTTCAGTAATGTATTCGACAGGTTTAAAGGGTTGGACTGCAGCAAAAAAAAAAGGTTTCTGTAAGATATGCTACCTAAAGCTAAGCTGTAAGTTGGTGTAAAAATGTAGGAATGTGTTTGTACGTTTCCTAAAATTCTGATTTTAATCCTTATCAGTTTCTATTTCTCTCTATTTAACATCTGCCTCATCTCTTAAGTCATTTTATAGACTCATGTTTTTTATGCACTTATAAATCCACTTCATTCACTTGAACTTTTAACCTGTCTCAGCATTTTCCCCAATGGAGCAGTTCATTTATTTTCAACTTTACAGCTCTTCCACTGGATTCCCTGTTTCTATTAATGGTTTATTTCAGAACTTTGTTTATGATGTTTTAAGGAGATCTGTAATGCTGAATTAAGGAGCTTTGTGTGATCCAGTACAAATAAACCTGAATCTCATTCACACATCCTTCCTAATAATCATCACTGTGTTACAGTAAATATAACCATGACAGCTTTTTAATGATTTATTTAATACATAGTGTTTTATTTATTATTTATCTTTAATTACTGCAGAATTAAAGAAAGCATGTACATTTGTAAGAATTCCAGTATACACTAATCAGTCATAACACTGTGAGCAGTGAGAGGTGACATGAGTAACACTGAGTATCTCCTCATCATGGCACCTGTTAGTGGGTGGGATATATTAGGCAGCAAGTGAACATTTTGTCCTCAAAGTTGATGTGTTAGAAGCAGGAAAAATGGACAAGCGTAAGGATTTGAGCGAGTTTGACAAAGGGCCAAATTGTGATGGCTAGACCACTGGATCAGAACATCTCCAAAACTGCAGCTCTTGTGGGGTGTTCCCGGTCTGCAGTGGTCAGTATCTATCAAAAGTGGTCCAAGGAAGGAACAGGGTCATGGGCGGCTGAGGCTCATTGATGCACGTGGGGAGTGAAGGCCGGCCCGTGTGATCCGATCCAACAGATAAGATACTGTTGCTCAAATTGCTGAAGAAGTTAATGCTGGTTCTGATAGAAAGGTGTCAGAATACACAGTGCATGACGGGTCAGGGCAGCAAAATGGGGACCAACACAATATTAGGCAGGTGGTCATAATGTTATGGCTGATCAGTGTACATGAAAGCTCATAAATATAACAGATCTTGTTTTCTGAATAAATAAACAAAAGAAGAGCTTTAAAGATATTCCCTGCTGTTAAATTTACTTTCTTTAATGTTTGTGGAAAAAAATCGTTTGATATGAAATGGAGTGAATTTCACCATTAATACAAGCAGCTTTCTGACCAAAGTGATGGATAATATGTTTTCCAATTTAAAATAATATTTAGTGCATCATCATCATCATCATCATCATCATCATCGTTCGCTGTCACGTTATTTCTAAATATATCCAATTGTTTTATCTGAAAATAGCACATGAACATGATTTATAAACATTGCATTTTTTTATTTTTATTTTTTTTTAAAATTCCCTGACATTATCATATTCATGCTTTTTATTTATTTATTTATTTTTACAATTTTCTAATGAGGAATCGGAGGCTGGAGATCTTTCAGTCTCTCTCTGCTCTGCTCTGGAGTGAACTCTGAGTGAACTCGTGATGATGCTCCGCTATAAATGAAGAGATAATTACACTTTTTCCCTCTCAGATGGGGTTGGTGACTTTATTTGTCAGTAACACAAACTCCTCATTTCCCAACTTCATTTCAGGATGCGCACAACATGTTTAAACGTGTGTCTTGTGTTTGAGAGGAGTGTGTGTGCGCGTGCTTTAGTCTCTCTTTTGTATTCCGTTAAGTCATTTCCGTCACCGCGAGCTTCAGGCGTTAGAGATAATAAATAAATAAATAAATAAATAAATAAATAAATAAATAAATAAATAAGACACACGTTTAAAAATGCACTGACATTACACCTTAATGTTTATTCATCAACGTGGCACTAAATATCTTGGCATCAGCATGGAGTGGCCTGAAGCTGCATCCTGTCTGGAAATTAATGACTCAGTGTTTGATTAATAACAGCCTTAATTCTCCTGTCGTGATAAAAAACGAAATAGAAATAAGGGTGACTTCAACTTTTTTTTTTTTTTTTGCTTTTGACTATGTTAAACTTGGAAATAACAATCAAGATTATTCTGCAAAAGTGAAATGTGAAGTAGATTATTTTCCATTACATTTCATTTTATAGCTTATCCTGCTTTATCTATCTATCTATCTATCTATCTATCTATCTATCTATCTATCTATCTATCTATCTATCTATCTATCTATCTATCTATTTATTTTTTATTTATTTGTTTTTACACACCTCACACAAAACCGAGCTCACGTAAATTTTATTCAGATTTTTATACTCATATGCTGCAGTGAATAAAAGCTTTGTGATTAGTTTGAGGTTTTTTTTGTTGTTATTGTTGTTTTGTTGTTTTTCCTTTTTTATTTTTTATTTTAAAAAGAAAACATGATCAATAACACACCATCCAGCGCTTCCGGTTTCTCACTTAAATCTCTTATTTTTGATTAATTGACTTATTATCCAAAAAAAACAAAAAACAAAAAACAGAACTTCAAGCAGTTTTGTGTAAGATTTCCGGTCCCTTTCGACAGATTTACAATCAAAACTGACACAACATATAAATGTTTCTTTTTTATAAACCGTTTTTATAGAATTAGAAGTCGATCATCTGCGCATGCGCACATGCGAGACAGAGAACAGCAGCCCAAGGCATCCCTTCTTTTCTTCTTCAATAGATGAAGTAGATGACCTCTGGTTCACCTTGGGACTGCAGTTAAAGGCGTTAAGGAAAAAAAGAAAACGAGCCGTGTTTCTCTCTCTCTCTCTCTCTCTCTCTCTCTCTCTCTCTCTCTCTCTCTCTCTCTCTCTCTCTCTCTCTCTTTAAGTCGAGCACCCTCGTGCCTGGCCATTTTATTAAGTACAACGTCTAAGAATATTTTTCTGTGTAACAAAATCTATATTTTTATTATAAAATAAAACTAACTTTTTAAAATTTCTTTACTTTCAGAAATAAGGCATTATATAGAAGGCCTTCTTTTTCTTGCTGCTGTGGTAGAAACAGTAAACTAAAATGTTTTTCTTTACCTTTTAGAATGAGTATTTTACATGCATCGTTAAAAAGTAGTTTAAGGGACAGAAGTGGACCACGGGTTTATTTCCTGAGGACATCTGCAGGGGCAGATGCTTGTTTTTCATAGTAGTTTTGAGGTTGTTCAGAAATATGGAAATATTCACCAGTAGATTTAGATATGGTTGCGTTTGACTATCAATCAATTAATTAATTAATTTTTCAGTTCGGTTTTCAGTGACCCAAACAGATACTGGATGTTTGTTTGGTCTTAGTGAAGTAGTAATTAATAAGTTCATATCCGTGACACACACACACACACACACACACACACACACACACACACACACACACACACACACACACACAAGAGCCTGTGCGTTGGGGAACGCCTCTGAAAAGGTCATCACCCATTAGCTAAAGACACTTGGCCTCCAGCTGAACCCACGAGCTGCTCATCATCTGCCTGAAGAATTCCGTGTGTGAGTTTACATGAAGCGAAGAGCGACCAGAAACAGCTGCTCGTTTTCTTTTAAGCTCCAGCGCACTACAGTTTGTTAAACAACTTAATCAGGAATCATTCAGCAGATATAAACACACACACACACACCACTAATAACGCTACGTGATTAAGTGATAAATACTCAGCATTGCGCTTGCTTTGATTTATTTGTTCTTGTTGAGAAATTGTCGTAAAACTAAAAAAAAAAATCGGGGAAGAAACAATTATAAAATGCATTTCGGTCACATTTTGACGCATTGACAACTTTATTGACCAACAGTCACTTACAGCACAAATTAACACCATGTCCACTTCACATTAAGTTAAAAATCACCATCTAATATTCATCGGGCATCACAAACAAACACGAAAAAAATAGCATAAGTTATTGTTTTTTCATTCTTCTGCAAGTGGCCCACATTATAGCAAGCTAAAATCTTTAGACTCATTACATTTAAGAAAACAAACAACAACAACAACAACAACATAAATAACAGATGAATTAATTGTGTAAATAAATAACAATGTGCAAGCTGTCAAATGGACGGCGGACAGAATGTGTCCTGTTCAAGTATTAACAAAAAATACGAAATAAATACTTACGATTGAGGCGTTTTAATTGTAAATACAAATAATGAGCTAAAAATAAATAAAACTTTGATTCTATTTAAAATAAGGCGATAAAATGTTGTTTAGCGTAACACTCGTGTCCATGAAATGTCTCTCTTTTTTAGTTTAAGGTTTTGTGATGTCCTGGTCTCGCGCTGGAATGTTTGAGGACGAAGAAGAAGAGGAAGAAGAAGAAGAAGAGGAAGAGGAGGAGGATGAAGGTCGGACTTTGGTGTTGGGCAACCTGTGATCTTTCTTCCATTTCATTCTGCGGTTCTGAAACCAGATTTTGATCTGCCTCTCGTTCAGACACAGCGTGTTGGCGATCTCGATTCTTCTCCTTCTGGTTAAATATCTGCTGTAGTGGAACTCTTTCTCCAGCTCCAGGATCTGCTGGCGAGTGTAAGCGGTGCGGGAACGCTTGGGCTCTGAACCGTACGAGTTCGCTGAAAGAAAACAGACAAAATAGTTTAAAAGGGACTGGACATCAGTAACTCCACACACCCGAACAGATGTGTTATTTATAACCTAAATAATGTCGATGATGCTTATCTTTTAATCCTTGTGTAATATTTGTAATGGACACTGCTCACGGGTCAGACTGACTTTGGACAGCTGTGACAGGAGATATTTGAAATGAACGCACGTCCATGGTTCTGAGAGACGGAACAGTAGAGACACAAAAACACTACTCATACCTGGAGGGAGAACCTGGTAGGTGTGAATGCAACATACGACATGGAGGTGATAGTAAAGAAAAAAAAACAAAAAAAACCACAAAAAAGTTCATCATCATCACCGGACAAAATGACCAGAGCACTGAGCAGAGTTTAGCAGATTCAACAAAGTATATTTGTCCTTTTTTATGTTTAGTGCAGAAAGTGATCCACACACACTGGCCGAAAATCATATAAAAGAAAATAATCATTATCATTTTAACTCGAACAGAAAACACAAGACTGAAAGTACTTATTGACACGCCTTCTGAATTAGTTTATACTTTTGATGACCAACTGGACTTACACGAGTTTTATTTAAACCTGGAATGTTATGGCTTTTATCTTTAAAAAAAAAACCTCTAAAAGAATGCAGGAAGTAAGTGCTATGCTCTTCAGTAATCTTCCTACAAATAAAGTGCACTTCATTCGCCTTGGATGAGCCTGCGACCTCACTTCACACTGACCCCGTTTTATTGACCAGCCTCTTACAACAAAAGGACACTAAAACTGACATTTTCTACAAGTTAGGACCCACAGTGTAATACACACTCTTCAGACCTGCCTTTAATTTAATTTAAACGATTTATTTTTTTTCCTTTTAGCAATATAGATTCTCATTCCATTAGAATAAAATTCACTCCATCGCACCGAATAGCAATCCAGTGATTAATACCGTAAAGCAGAAAGCTCGTGTAGTCCAGCAGAATTGTTATAACCTCCACATTCATATCTCTGATCATGCTAATTCATTCTGAATCGGTTTTATTTGCATTAGCAGAAGATGAACTCTGGTCTTTGTCTATTTAAGCTATACAAATAATGAACGATCTAAATTATTAATCACTGGGAATTTTTTTGAGGATCTCTTCAAATACTTTCCCTCCTCCGACACACACACACACACACACACACACACACACACACACACACACACACACACACACACATATAAGTGAAAAAAGCTGTCCGGTCTATTGGCCCTGCTGTAAAATTTATGGCGGGTGTAATAGCCGACGCTCGGTAGTAAATCCGCCTGGTGTGTGTGTCGCTTCAAAGGATTTCTCTCTTAATACCGTCAAACATCACATAGCCGGCGTGACTGGTGGGCTTTAATGGCAAACATAAAGGGAAAGTAAAAGAGGGAAGGAAACATAAACAGAGAGAGACAGAGAGGGAGATGGAGGAACGAGAAGAATGAGAGTTGTTGCTTATATGTGCTGCTTTTATTATTTTCCCTGCTGTACTGTAATGGACATTTTAGCGTTTTCCTGATCTCCTGATTTCAGCAGATAATTTACAACTTGAAGTGGATGTGTTAGGTCAGGAAAACACTAACATGTGCAGTAAAATGGACTACACGGACGTGTCCTAAACAATGAACAATTCCAAAACAGTGCAATAAATAAATCAATGACTTAAACCAAAAATCAGCTCGAGGTGGTCCTGGCTTTATGCGTTCGCCTACCTGCACTGGAGTGGATTTTCCTCATCCAGGGATACACCACAGGCTCTTTGCTGTCGGAGGGCAGTTCAGGGGCAGTTGTCTGGGTGGCAGGGGCAGCAGTCGGAGGTGTGTATGCTTTTGCCCCATGTAAATGCCCCCCATGCTCGGGAATGCTTTCACATTCATATTTGCCCTCCTGGTAGGTGACACTTTGAGGATATAACAACTCCTGCTGGTAGTCGGTGTCCCGGGCGCGTCTGTAACATTCAGCACTGATGTAGTCATTTTGCGAATATTCTTCGCACGGAGGAAATTTAGGATCGATGTAGTTCGAGTTCATCAAATACGAGCTCATGATCATTAATTTAGGGAGGGGGAAGAAATAAATTTTCCTTCTTTGTGTCGTTTTACTGCTCTATAAAAGCCCACCCCTCCCAGCACTGAAGCGGAGCCTGCAAAGTTTCTTTGATCACGAGACTCAGCTCGGGCCAATAGCAGGCACTGGGGTCAAAATACCCGGATGAGGAAGCCAAGATTTTCTTGGCAACATACAAACCCACTCAAGTGTTATGCAAATAAATAAATAAATAAATAAATCATCACCGTGCTGCTTTGTTTGTATAAGAGATACTGTGATGAGATGAGATGTGTAGAAATGGACCGCAGGCGGAATTCTATTGTTAATATTTCTACCTGCACTTGCAAGGAGGATCTCTTCTGGAAGAGAATTACAACCGAGAAAACATTTCGGTCAATTTATGCAAAAAATTTCTATTTTAAAAACATGCTAAATCCTAAAGAAATTCATTATCGGCCTCTCTTTTAGCCTGATTAATTTTAGTATGGATCAGTGAAGTATCGTGCTATTTACCGAAACATCGAAAAGATCATGCAGATAAATCTCGTAGGTGTTTTGGAAAAAGTTGCGGTTTTGGCTATTAAGATTAAAATAAATAAGCAAATAAATAAATTCCTTAGGCTCACCCGGGATTACCAGCACTCTTTAAATCATTAGCTGTCGCTGCTGCTGCTGAGAATAATAATAATAATAATAATAATAATAATAATAATAATAATAATAATAATAATAATAATAAAGCAATCAGGAAAGTTACTGAATCTGACCCCCCCCCCCCCCCCCGACATACCCTCCTCAATTCCTTAATCATGTCCAAAACGGGATAAATATCATTTACACACTTCTATACACGTAGTTATCTACTCTAACATCCCTGGTATAACACACACACAGATACACACGCACACTATATGGTTCAATACGGTTTAAATATAAACACAGTGCACTGTATGGTCTCAGGGGTCAGAAATCGCCCATGTAGTCCCGTAGATGCGAATTTGCGATTGTCCGAGTGTCACACAAATTCGGTTCTACAGGGTGCATATAGACGACTTAAAAGCAAATCGCAGCAAATGACAGTGCAAAAGATTCAGTAGTGTGTCACGACACACACGCACACACACTTATCTTACTATCTTTGTGAAGACGTCGCACTGACATAATTATTCCTTCAGCTACTTAATGCCATGCTACATTAACACGAACACTTCATTAACTCTGACCTCAGGAACCAAAACAATAAAGAAAGCAGTGTTCGGACGCTGCCATTCTCCCTCTTCCCTTTCTCTGGAAACAACGATCTGAACAATGAGCATGATGATAATAATCATCATCATAATAATAATATACCAAAATGTAATTCACCAAAAAACAGAGGCTCGTTATGGCGAAAAATCTCAGATCAAATCCAGCTGCTTTCATACTATATATGTTTCCATAAATCTTCAATGCCTACCCCATCCCCCATTTACCCCATCACCCCCTCCCTCTCTCTAGCTGAGGACATATTTTAATATTAGACAGGGTGACCGACGTTTCACCCCGCCATCAGATCTGTTTCAATAGTTCACTGCCAAGGAGTTATTGATGGGACACCGTCAATGAAATTTGTCCCGATACAAAACGCCATTTGTCCTCCCTTCATCCTTCGCCTGAATGTGGACTTAATATGCCTCATGTTCCTGATGCTTTCTGAAAGATGCTTGTCTGGGTTTTGTTTTAAACTACATTTTAATGCGGATTTTCTGTCACTAATAACTCGCAGGTATCATTCAGATTTAGGAGCTCAGCTAAATGACATGTATAATAGATGTGTTAGAGATAGTGTTCGTTAAAGTTAATCCTCATCTCCAATCCCCAGCAGCCAATAAATAAATACACCACATCCACCAATGTGCATCCTTTTATGGAAACTAATATCCTGTGCGACGAGCTGCTTGATTAAAATAATAATAATAATAATAATAATAATAATAATAATAATAATAATAATAATAATAATAATAATAATAAATTTGTAGTAGTATGTTATGAGTTTTAAGGTATGTGTTACGTAATTTTGTGTGTGTTTGAGAGAGAGAGAGAGAGAGAGAGAGAGAGAGAGAGAGAGAGAGAGAGAGAATTAATACGCTTTTGTTTTTAGCATTAAGGCCTCGTGCCTATGGGCCAGCTTTACATTCTATTTCCGCTTGATGTTTTCCTTCCTTTGCTAATTACCATTTGGAAATTAACACCATGATAATGATTATGCAATTCAGAAAAAAAAAATCTTCAGAGCTGAGAGTCACGCTTCACATTTTAAATGCCTGAGCATATTAACACACAGTACATGACCTGCGTGCTAAAAATTCAGGACGTACTGAAAAAAAAACAGTACATGAATCACAAATCTATTTCAATTCCAAATAAATGAACAAACTCGGAGATTACAAGAGTAAAATATTTTAATTCACCAGTTTTAATTAATGTCTCCTCGAGAGAACTTTACTGTTTGTTAATTAGCTCAAGTTTTCTGCTGATATAATAATGAATTTTCATACAAAATGCTTGTCACGTCCAGAACCCACTTTAGTAAGTGAAAATGTCAGAGAGAGAGAGACAGAGAGAGAGAGAGGGACAGAGAGACAGAGAGAGATAGAGAGAGAGACAGAGAGAGAGACAGAGACTTGTTAGCCCAAGCTAATAAGACAACGAATATCATCTCTCTTTTTAATGAACATAAATGAACCCAAAGTTAAACGTCTTGTCCATTTGCTCTGAATTCATTGGTCGACAAAGTGGATGTGAAACTCCCGACGCTGTAAAATAACATCAGAAAAACAAAAACAAAGAAACTGGAAGCTTAATGAGATTACCCACAGCATTTAAACAGCCTAATTGAAACACATTAGCTCGGGGAACACCACGAGCATTTGCTCAGGAAACATTAAATGAACATTTTCTGAAGAAAACATTGAATTAAAGTATTAATGACCCCCAGGCTGGTGGAGGGGCACGTGACTATTTCATTACGAGTTCGGTTATTAACTTACAGCACGATCTTCGAGTCAAAAATATCAGCCAGTGGGGACCCTCTGTGGTCTTCTGTCCACTCGCATGGGCTTCACTCGAAGCCTTTTTGTCACTTCTGCCTAAAAACCATAAAACTTATTGTAATGGCGTCACGTGCTGCACGCGGGCCACTCACACACACTCCCTGTAGGCCTCTTCAACCTGCAAAAGTTTAGAAAAGTGGATAAAAACACGCATCGGCACGGCTCTGTGCTCAATCCTAAATATTTATTTATTTATTATTAGTAATTAGTTTGTTTGTTTTGTTACTGTGGGCATTAAGCAACGCTGCAGTGGTGAGTAACCTGCTTAATTTATAGGGAATTTCTTAAAATAGACGTGTTGATGTGGAGTGTGTGTGTGTGTGTGTGTGTGTGTGTGTAGTAAAAATCAGATTTATTTATTTATTTATTTATTTATTTATTTATTTATTTATTTGCAATATTCTCTGGCTTTTTAAATTTAAATCGCTGCTCTAAATCTTCACAAATGTAAGTAATGTGATTGAAAAATATTTTATATATATATATATATATAATAAAAGCATGCATTTAAGGTTGGTTTATTATCAATTCATTTAACACCGAACTTAAATATTTTCCATATTAAGATTTAATTTTATTTGTATTCTATACGTTACTGTAGATTTTAATATGGCCTCATTAAAATTCTTCTTATTAAAATGATTTTGTATTCTTATTAATAAAAGACTAACACGTTACACAACTCTGGAATGGACATCAGAGTCAGAAGAGCAAACAGTCCGAATAAAACCTGTTCTCATTTCCCATCTGTTTCAATAGACAGGATACAACTGTCGTCGTTTTAGAGCCATAAAGTTTTATTAGGTGTCAGAGCCATAAAACGTTTTACAGGCATCTGTCTGTACTGTAAATAATTACAGAGGGACTGAAGGACAGGAGGAAAGGACCGCGAGGAAAAGATTCAGGTTAGCTTTTTAAAACTTTTAATGCTTTTAAATATATTCCAATATCATTTAACTTTTGTCCTATAAAACACAAAATTATAAGATGTTATTTCCTGTTTTGTGATCAGTGATGGAGCACATAGCTGAAATTCCTTCGGCTGACATTGTGAAAATAACTCTGACACAATGCGGATGTTATTATTTGGACAAGTGACATGAGCGGAAATGACTCCGTGTCTCTTTAGCAGCTGATCATCAAATTAACACACAACTCTCTCTCTCTCTCTCTCTCTCTCTCTCTCTCTCTCTCTCTCTCTCTCTCTCTCTCTCTCTCTCTCTCTCACACACTCTCTCACACACACACACACACACACACACACACACACACACACACACACACACACACACACACACACACCGACTCGCACAAGTGGCAAATTTAAGATCTTTTATTCAGTACAGGATTGCAGTTATTGCATCGAATCCATTATTTGCACAGCTAGGAGTTATCTGGCCTGTGCGCATTTGCTTTGTTGGAGACTTAAAATAAATACTGAAGTTTGTAAAGAAAAAAAGAAAAAAGTCGCTGGTCTAGGGTTAGGCTTGAAAATGAACCGGATAACAGAACATAAGCAAAACTTTAAAATTGTCTTCAAGTGCAGTGAATTCGGGGTAGACATAACGTCTCATAGTAGTTCTGAAGCGTTGTGATCCCATAAATTACACACAAATGTCCATCTTTCAGCGATTATATTATTATATCTCAATATTAGGCCTATATTTATATTTAACTCCAAGCATCAGTGATGCATTCTTACATTCATATCAGTTACAGTGTAAAAAATGACACTCATGGTTTAATATCAGTAGTAGTCTCATGCCCATAGTTTGTTATTCGATATATATTGAGGACATCATCACGCTCTCTTGTCCCTTTTGAGCTTTATTTATTATTTTGGAGGAGGATTCCTTAGTAGGTGGCCATTTTGTGCAGCGTCCCAAAAAACCAAAGGCTGCACTGTCTACACTGCTGTAAGGCCTGCTATATAAAGCCTCCATGTTATGATATGATGGAGCAGTGCATGTGCTCTTCTTCTTACTGTACACCTACGGATTTCAATTCAAGTAAAACATGTCGGTTTTGCATCTTCAAAAGGATTGGAAAGGATTTTTTAAAAAAAAGCCTAGAGTAACCACTCAGAAGATGAACACTAGACGGTTTCTTACCTTGTCTCCGCAATTGTGTCTCATATCGTTTGCATTTTTCACCTGGAAATGTGGACATTGTTGGTTTACAAATGGTTTAAGATCCATAAATGGGCCGTGATAAGGTTTCAGAGTAAAGTGTACATTATATCCACATGTAGATTAAATATATATATATAAGCTAATAAAGGTACAGCATCTGTGCCATTGAGACTGGCAGACCAGCAACGAGAAATTTTTCTATCATGATTTTAACATTAAATGCCAGGTGATTATCGAGATCATAAACTGTAATATAGAAACAAACACGTTAATAATAAGACACGTTAAGATCTAAGACTTGTTTAGTTTTGTGTCTTTCTTCCATTTCATTCTGCGGTTCTGAAACCAGATTTTGATCTGCCTCTCGTTCAGACACAGCGTGTTGGCGATCTCCAGTCTCCTTCGTCTGGATAAATATCTGTTGTAGTGAAACTCTTTCTCCAGCTCCAGTGTTTGGAATCGGGTGTAACTGGTCCTCGGTCGTTTCCCATCTGATTCTGAAGTTTCACCCCCCAAAAAAAAGAAAAAAAAAAGAGAGATTGAATAAACACACAAAAGTTTACTATTAAAACTGGGCTATTGATAAAGGGCCACATGCAGCATCAGTGTTGTGTTGCACTGCTGCCTTGGTACTGCTTTACTACATTTCATTGAATTGACAAATCTAAATTGTAGAATACTTGGACTATTAAATTTCCTCACACAGAGCTGAATTAACGCTAGCAGCATTAACACTTTACTCACTTTATCACTGTAGAGTTAACTCTAGTGACTCAGTGGTAGAAGGAAAAATAACGATAAGGAAATTTTTTTTGTTTATTATTAATAGTAGTAGAAACACGGGAACAAGGACATTGGCACGAACTCAGTTTTGGTCACTTTTCCTGACAGCTACTGTAGCTTTGATAACACTATGAGATTTTTTTAGTGTTTATTCATCTTAAAAAAGTGCTTCCTTATTCGAACTCTTGCATGCAGTTAATCAGCGAACGCGTCGTAACTCGGATATTCCCGACATAACGCAACAATTCTATTTCTAGCAGTTTATAGTACATTTGGGGGTCTCCTTTTTATTTATTTATTTATTTATTTCTCCTATTTATTTAACTGATTCAGAGTTTTAGCTCGGTTTGGTGGTTTGTTGTTTCCCTTATCCAATTAACCCACCATAAATTTGGTCGCGGATGGTCTCTCGGTCGCGAGCGGACAGTTTTACGAGCAATTGAAGCCTTTTGTCATAAAAATTTACGAGCGTCGGTTTTATTATTTCCGAATGAGGTCTATAAAACTCGGGGAAAAAATAACAATGAAAGAACGAGGGGGAGGAAGCGTAGAAGAAAACACACGGAGGAGCGAAAGTGCGGACAGGAGAAAACTTTTTTTTTTCTTTTCTTTTTTTTTTTTTTTTTTTTTTTTTTTACCGTGGCTCACGTGCAGTTTAGTCATCCACGGGTAGATTTGCGGTCGAGTGTGCGCGAGCTGCGCCGCTTTCACTTTCTTTTCCGCGCTGCTCTTTGCTTTCTGATCGACCTCGAACCCACCGTCGTGTCTCCCGGCGTCCGCGTCTCCGCTCTGCGCATCGTAAGACGGTTCCGAGGCGCGGTCATAGTCGTGGTGGTGGTGGTGTTGGTGTTGGTCAGCAGGTGGACCGGAGCTCATCTCCCGCACGCGGCGACGGCGGCGGTGGCAGTAACGGGGGCAGGGCGCGCGCGTTCGCGTGGACTTCGTGGGCGCGGTTGTTTTCGGGTTTTGCGAAGGCGGACGCTTCGTGACTCGATTCCTTCAGTCGGAAACGTAAGATGTCATCTCGCAAAAACGCCTTAAAAACTTTTCTGGGAGTTTATTTTCAGTTGTTTATTTATTTCTTACATTTCTTGCTGTAAATGCCGTTGATTTGTGTCTTGCTTGAACTGTATATGATTAATCCCGAATTTATAGCTGAAAGTTTTTTTTTCCTTCTTCATTTGCTATTGGCCAAATATAGATCGTTTCAAGTGGATCACGTGCTCGTTTCCTCCAGTCATACATTTGGTTAGATCGTGTCAGGACTTTTATTAATGGAGATGTAAAAACATGATAAGTTGCGCAACAGTGACACACGAAAGAAGGACCAATAGCGTCATCTGGTGATTAAGACTGTACAGGACAGGGGATTTCACTCAAATTTACTTTATGAAGCAGACTCGTTTATTTATTTCACCTTAAACTGTAGAAAAAAACAGAGAAGTCCGACTGACGTCATAATTACATTTTAAAGCTACAGTAATCCATGACGTTTTCTCTTTTCAAGTGATTGTGTGTAGGATCGTAAATTGTAGGATTTTAAACATTTAATTACTCGTCAAATTAAGAACATCAGTGTCTTAGACAACACCACCACTACTACTAATAATAATGTAACTGTTTGTTAAGGTTAAAACTGATTAATTGCACTATGAGGATTGCTTCTGAGGACGTAAAATGTCAGGAGGCATTTTTTTTTCATCTCCATTCACTTTGTTACGTTATTAAATCGCCGCAAAGGTTTGAGTTTGCTTTTTACCATGAACATCCTTTCACTCAATATTTCTCTTTTTTTTCTTTTGCCTGCAAATCCACCACAGGACCAAAGATAGCTTTACTGACATTTTAGACTTTATGCAATCTACTACACACACTCTTCCCTCTTCACTCTTCTATTGTGTTTTTATTGTGATAAACGTCATTTAATGAACTGAGGATTCAAAAGTTAATAAAAGTAATATAATAAAAAATACTACACTAAACTGAGTTTCCCGAAAAGTGCAAAATATTGTCGTTAAACAGTAGCGCGAGCGTCACATTTTATTCTCACAACCTATTAAGAGCTGCAATTTAGGATCCGTGTGAGAAAATGTGCTCTGGCTAATTACTTTTACATTTCTGTAATTTTCCGCTACAGGTTTAATAAACAAGTTTCACCTAAATTCAAGTAAAATAGCGGTAGGTGGAGGGTGCGTGACATCCCAGATCTTCTGGCGGAATTATTAGATCAATAATCCTCAGATCTGCCTCATACTTCTGTTTCCTTCCTCATTGGAATTCATTGACGAATTTAACTTGTTAGCTTATTGTTTTAAAGCATTACATTATAGATTTATATCCAATAATGAATCATTTATTTTAGTTGACCTCTTTAAGGACATTAAAAACCTTTATATTTTTGTATTTTCTGCTCTAAAGTAATGTATTATTGTCTACTTCTATACCTGAATCTAGGAGAAGAGTTGAATCGTTTCATTTCCTACTCACAAGTTTTGATGTTCTCCTTCGTCATGGATATAAGGGTTGAAGCTTTGAGATAGATTTAGTTTACAATTCGTACACGGAATTATTTTCTGGGCTATGAATAAATGACACCAAGAGTTCAAATTACCGGGAAACTTTTTCATTTATTGAGGAGTTTATTATTACAGGTTTAAAAAAAAAAAAAAAAAAAAAAAATATATATATATATATATATATATATATATATATATATATATATATATATATATATATATATAATATGGTGTCCATATATATATTTCATATAATATGTATATGTATATATATAGATCACAGTCTCTGTGATCTCTCTCTCTCTCTCTCTCTCTCTCTCTCTGATGGCCCAAATCTCGAAGTTCACTTCCATAAATAAAGCCAAGCCCAGCTCTACACTGCTTTTAAACATGTACATTTTCCCCGATTTGCTGCTTCTTGGAGTGACCATGATATCTGTTTGCATATTTAGACATTTAATCTTAACACATTTGAAACTTTAAATTCTTTAGCTACACTCAAAATTTCGATAGACGCATGAGAAAGGAAGCAGTGTCTGCATTTTCTCACCGAATTATCCGTTTTAGTTTTTGTTTCCTGCAGCATTAATAATTAATAATTACACTGCAATATTTCTAAATTGATTTCGAGAAGCTCTTTTGATCTAGAGTCCTGAAATCTATATTGTAGTCATATTTAACTTCTCTTGTTACAGTGTAAATAGTGTGATAGCCGATTTTTATACCCAAACAACATTTGATCAAAACATGTTTAGCTACTTATGTATTTTTAAAATTGCATTTTCAATGAATCTATAGACGATCTGTTTGTCCTAATTTCATGTAAACAGAATTTGGACCACTTTTTGAAAGAGTTGAAATACAGGACAGTGTCCAGAATTATGACACATATCATGTTCGACTGTTTGAGAATCAATTCCGGAAGTGTAAAGTTTATCATGAGTTCTCGAAGCTAATATTGTTAAAGCTGGTGCAATCTAAGAAGACATAAGTCAGACAGCTTGGACTCGTGTTTGTGGATACATATTGAGGTTTATTTAAAAATGATAGCAGTTCAGTATAAACCGAACATTTGCTTGCATTCATGGACGAGGCACACAATTACAGTCCATTATTATTATTATTTTTGTCTCATGGCGTTTAATAACTAAAGGCAAGGTCATTTCATATAAAGATACTTTTTTTTCCAATATGCAAATGTATACATAATTATGAATCAAAACATTTTCTCAGGTTTCCCTCTGATTTTAAACCGTAACAAAATTTCTTCGGTAATGTTAACAGGTAGTTTTATATAACTGTACTTTCCTATATGATGAATACTTGGAGTATAGATATACGCATAACAGTTTGTGAGGCAAAAATTCAACAGGTAGTTCGATAGGTAGTTTCTTTTTTTAACCATAATTTTCAATATACATATATGTATGAAATCTCACACATCATTATGGCACATGGGTTTTTAGGTAGTTTCATGTATATACAACGTGCCTGATGCAAAAAAAATAACAAACTACTCCTTGGTGTCATTAGTGGATCCTTCTGTAACCTCTTTCCTTGTTTCCTGTTCGTTTAGAGTGGAGGTCAGATTGTTCTCTTTTTTCCATTTCATCCTGCGGTTCTGAAACCAGATTTTGATCTGCCTCTCTGTCAGACACAGCGTGTTGGCGATCTCGATTCTTCTTCTCCGTGTTAAATATCGGTTGTAGTGAAACTCTTTCTCCAGCTCCAGTGTTTGGTATCGAGAATAAATCTGACGACCTCTGCGCCTGTCAGAGCCATAACCAACACCTGAGGAAAAGAAAAGACGAGATTAACGTTAAAAAAAAAACGCTTTAGGCTGTAGACATGTCTGTCCTTTTTTAAATGTTTTTATTATGAACTCACACACGTGCTAGCTTCACTCATCACAACCTAACAACTCTGCTCATACACACCACAACTTATCTGAGATGAACTCAAATATATTCACGTCGTGATTGAGCATGTAGAAAGGTTTATGTTCCACTTAGTGCGAATAAATCTTTAACGAATTAAATCCTTAACGTCCACTCAACTGTAGATTATTCATGCATTTCACTGTTTGTTTTGAGAATAACCATAAACCCCCAAAAATGTCCCTGATAAATACGCTTGTCTGTAAAGAGTGGCATAAATCTCTTCTATTTTAGGGATTTGATTGGAGTTTTAGTTGGTTATTTTTTGACCAAACGGGATTTATTTCCTTGAGTGATTAGACATTTACTGCCTGGGCGACAGAGGAGCTCTGTCCAGTGCTTTATGGGGTAATAAAGCAATAAAAACGCATTTTTTTGTTTCAGTAGGACAAAAAGTCTTTACAGCCCACGCAGCGCCAACTGTGTCTCTTTAAACATGAAATAAATAAAGAAGTCTTGTAAACTCACCACTGTGCGAGTTCATCCTTTGCATCCAGGGATAAATCTGTATGCTGCCGCTTTTTGGCTCCTGGCACGCGCTTCTGCATTGCTCTAAAGACGGTGAAGTTGTGAAGTCCTGCGCGAAGCTTTGTCTGCAACCGGAAATCGCGTCTTTGTCCGAGTAAAACGCATTAGATCCGTAGTCGTACGGTGCGCGGCTTGCGCCGAACATCACGTCTTCCTGCGGCGGGTAGAAGGGCGCGCGGTACATCCGGTTAGCGGCGCCATAGGACGACGGGAAATGGCGGACCACGGGGTCGTAGGTGCTCGAGTTGGACAGGGCCACGTTGGGCAAAACCTCGTGAGCTCCGGTTAAGTGGCACGAGAGGGACGAGTTGGTGAAATAGGAATTCATACCGTCCACTCTCACCCTCTCTCTCTCTCTCTCTCC
>JAUCMX010000023.1:948523-978523 GCA_033459395.1 Hemibagrus guttatus | reverse complement strand
ATGAAACTCATAAGAGAACATCACACACACACACGAATATAATTATATCACAGTGACATTTCATTTACACGACTAACGAAGACGTTCAAAAAAAAAAAAAATAGAAAGTCTGAAAACACATTATATTCACCAATTCTATTATCACTGATGAACACGATGCCGTGAAGAATGTCTAAAATTTTCTTACGTTTCTTACGTGTTTCTCACGTATCTGAAGTGCTCGAAGGAATTACACAGCATTTTTATTTTAATTATTAAAGAGTAAGCGCCGCAATTAGCTTTTAATTGTTTATTTAAAGTGTGAATTATAATATTTCTATTATATAATTAAACCAAAAATCCATATTGATCGCGGTGTACATATAAGTAACTGATCAACAGTTCAGAGAGCGAGAGAGAGAGAGAGGGACAGAGGGAGAGAGAGAAAAGCTTCTGTACTACAGCTGCTCACTAGAGTGTTTTACGGCATCACCTTTTGTTCAGATTCGGAATTTACGGCACAAATGATTTTATTTTTCTGACCAAACAAAGCATGAACATAATTCGGAATGAAATTTTATAAATACGGAGATTATTATTGTTATTATTATTATTATTATTATTATTATTATTATTATTATTATTATTATTATTATTATTAGTCTTCTTGTTTGTGAACTATAAAGATGTCTTGGTTTATGTACAGAAAAGAGAATAAGAATAAATGTGAATAAAAATGAGTGTAAAGCCGCGGGACAGTGTACACACACACACACACACACACACACACGGCTGCTGAAGGTTTAATGTGTAGACAGAACAGAAAGAGAGAGAAAGAGCCTGCTGATGATGTTGATGATGATGATGATGATGATGATCTGCTTGCTGAAGTGTTTTATGACATCCTGCAATGGGAACAACTGTGTCTGGGTTTAGATTCTTTTGGCACATGAGGTCATAAACATGGATAGCACACAAATAACAACAACGATGTAGCCACAACGAACAACGCAGCTACGCAATATAATACAATATATCTAAAATGGAGTACAATATATATAATCAGGAAGTTACTTAAATACATTAAGATATATAATTACCCTGCACGATAGTTCTTGAGACTAAAATTGAGACACTAACATTTAAGAGATATTTTGTTTATATTACGTTTTCATGTCATTAAATGATAATAATTTCTAGAAGACCATTGAATTAGTCACTAAAGCCAATAAAACCCCTTTCTGTATTTATTTTACTGTGGTATAACTGACCGAGCACTAAAGTAATTGTGTGTGTGTGTGTGTGTGTGTGTGTGTGTGTGTGTGTGTGTGTGTGTGTGTGTGTGTGTGTGTCTGTGTGTGTCTGCTTCACATTTAGCCTGAACGCCATTACGAAGTGTCGCTGATGTTGGAAAGAACAACAGAAGGAGACTTCCGACCTTTTGGGGCCGTAAACTGAAAAGTCTGCACACAGTCTGTCACGGAGAACACACACTGCTGACCACACATCCGTCCGGACGATTATTACTTTTTTTTTCTTTTTTTTTAATGAATAATAGTCATTCAAGAACAAAAGCCCTACAGTGTAAGATCTGAACAACTGGAAGTCTGTGTTTTAAAATCAAGTGCCTACTTATTAACGAAAGATCCCATGACGGAAAACTGACCTTCTGTTTTTTACATCTAAAAAAAATAATCAGGAACTCATTAAATGTCCATGTTTGTCAGTTCCTTTTCATTGCTGAATTCCTTTTTATTTCCTGAATTATATAAATGATCATTGTTTACATAAATATTTCAGCCACTTATTGTTTAATATTGCCGTTGTTTGCTTTTTTATTTATATTTATTTAATTAATGCTATGCTTGTATAATGTATGCAATATTTTTGTATAAAATGCAATGTATTCAGCTTTGTAGTATTGACATGCACGTTTATTGTAAAGTTTTGAGTTGGATTTTAATGTATAGTTTTATTTATTTATTTATTTATTTATTTATTTATTTATTTATTTATTTATTTTCTTCTTCTTCTTCTTCTTCTTCTTCTTCTTCCTCCTCCTCATTTTTTTATTATTATTATTATTATTATTATTATTATTATTATTATTGGTGATTTCAGTTTCAGATTTCATACAGGTAGTGGTGGTGGTTGTGTTGTTGCATGTCAGTCCTCCACACCGATTTAACTTAGTTCTGTAACATGATAAATTGTATGTTTGCTATAATCGATGAAAAAATGGAAGTCTACGTATTGAGAAGTTTTAAAAAATCCCCGATATATTATTGACCGCTAGATGGCAGCATCGACTACTCTTCTGAACCTGGGCGGATTCTTTCAGCCTCACAGGTTCTGTATACAAAACACACTGATACCCGATGACCTCTAAATCTGGTTAATTTGTAAAATGTAAAGACTTAGTAACTCAACTACTTTACAATTATTGGTCAGTTGAGGAAGGTGCTTTCTATTACATATAATGACCTGATAATATTCCAAAGCTCAAAGAACAGACAGTTATCTTTCTAAATATAAAATATATGTTCAATACACAATATTTGTTCAGTATTGTATTTGTTTAGTATTATCTTTTTAAATATATAAAAAAGAGATGTCCAGTATACAACATTGTTTCAGTATTAGTGGTTATTATTGCTAGTGAAGGAAATACTTTCAGAAAGTAAAGCGAAACGTTACCAGTGTGGTGCATTTTATAAACATTTATATTTATGTCCTTATGCAGAGCGATGTACAGAAGTGCACTGAACTCTCTATCAATAAACACATCAGTACTGCTTCACTGGGTCGCAGACTGAAATATTACCAGTCAAATAATCTCTACTGGGAGCAAATACAGAAAGAAGGGCACACAAAGTTTTTTTTTTTAAAAGAAAGAAAAATAAATAACTAAAACAAGTGCTTGTTAAAATGCTGAAACACTGAACTGCTAAATGAAAACACTGAAATCTTGTGCCTGTATTAATATTTCAGTCATGCTTTAGTGTAGAATGATCCATGCTTTCACTTCATGCACCTCATTTTTAAATCTATCTCAGTGTTATTAAATGCAAATCTGCTGAAATCCCTGAATCAACAAACACGAGCTGTGACCTGGACCCAAGCATGGGGCATGGCGCACCATATGGACACGCTAATATTTGATATTTAATAACGAAAACGCTAAAAGAAAAAGTAAATCTTGCTTTTCATCATCTATTTTTTTCCAGCGGATGTGTGTATGTATGTATACATGCGTTAGATGACCATAAACAAACGGAAACAACACCTTGTATGAGTCTGTATCGTAAAGTGTTGCATGCAGTAAAAACCAGTGAAAAAAACAGAATGGCGACTTACCAACACTCGGGAGCTCATCGTGGCACCACATGAAGTCATTTCACTCAAATATTCCGTATTTGGTAGAATCTGTTTTAATTAAGGGATCGAGGCTGGACATTTTATAGGCTATAACCCTCTGATCAATCAACCAGTCTAGCTGTTCTGGTGAAAGGTGCCAGGAAGCTGATGACGAAGAAGAGGAGGAAAATCAAAACCCGACCCCTTTCTCTTCTTTTCTTTTATTAATTGATATCAAGCTTCAGTCAAAAGTGCATGCTCCTCTTTTAGAGATTGAGAGTGAATCTGAGTCACCAAACCAAACGCCAACAGCATAAAGTTCATGTTCACGGAGAGCAGGTCACGTGACAGAGCCTACCCAATCCCCTGCTCGATTCAGTCGTAAAGTTTTTATTACTTTAGCTGTAAATTTACCACCAAACATCCAGGAATGTGTCTCTCCCCCTTCCAGCCCTTAGCTGTTCGTGGAGCTCTCTATACACTCAGCTCTCTGCAGGCAGGGATGTCTATACACTGAGCTCCTTTTACACTCCGCTCTGTGAATACTCCACTCTGTACTTCCTCGGCTCTCTATACACACTGCTCCATGCATACTTAGCTTTCTACACACTCTACTATCTATATACACACCTCTCTACACACTCACCTCTCTACACACATTATGAACACAGATTCATTTACATGGGTAAAGCTGTAGAGGAAAAATAATCAAAAATACAGAGGAAGTGAGGAAGTGATTGGATGATCCGTTTCTTTTAAGCCAAGAAAAATTCTAATGAGTCTGTAGAGCAGACATGTGAAATCAGCTTTTAGTTTTTAATAGACAAAATTATTTTACTGTTACTTTCAGAGCAAGGTTTAGTTTTTAGGTCTAGATCACCAGAATTGCAATAAAGCTCCCTAATCTATACCGTCATTTGTTTCTCTTATTATTTAAGTCAATAGAACATCATTCCGTTTTTTCTTCGTCTCTGTGTTTAGCTTTATTTATAATTATTTGTAATTTAGTCTTGATTATATACTTGAAAAAAAAAATCTAAATTTTTCTTTTAATCTTAGTCCTGTTGAAGTTTCTCTTGCTTTATTTTAAACAATTACAAAAAAAACAAACAAACCGATTTTATCTTTTCATCCACAACGATGGAAACTGTCTTTAGTCTAGGTTGTTTATTTTATCCTATTACAAGTTTGAATATTTTTTATTCTCAGAGAGATTATGCTTTTTTATGCTTACTTTTTTTTTTACTTGAGTATTATTATTATTATTATTATTATTATTATTATTATTATTATTATTATTATTATTATTATTATTATTATTATTATCAGACATTTATTTATTTATTCTCCCAGTTCCGCTCAAAGTGCTTTAGTGGCACTACAAATAATCTTACATTTCCACCGTCAAAGTTTGGGTTACATATTTCTATAAAAAAAAGGTAATAAGATGACCAGTGGGAGATTCTATATTCTATAATAAGAATAAGAATAATGAAAGCAGCAGCAACAACAATAATTATAATCATAACTCAATACATATATAATGTCGCAGTAAAATGATTTCTTACGTTTTATTACCTGTGTGATCAGACATTTGTGTGAAATTAGTAAAATCTCCATTCTCTCACTAACCTGTATAATAATTATATTTGATCTCTCCTGACCAGTACCGGTGGTTATTTGATGATAATCTCGACGCATGTTCACTTTTAAAAGTAAACTCGGTCTGGAGCTGACAAAAAAAATATTGGAGTTATTCCCCTTTTCCCTTTTTTTAGACTTTAATTAGTTTATGGTCCGCCAATAAAGTTTACAGGCTTTTACAACCTTTTAGGACATTTCATTTACTGGCAGAATAAAAGTTCAAAGATCTGAAGAATACACAAAACAAATGTCACTTCCGTGTGGAAAGAAAAAACACTTCCTGAAGTTCACTAGAGAAATAAAAAAAAATGATTGTGCTGGTAGGAGAGAGGATGTAAATACTTTTGCTTGTATTTGTTTAAACTTTTCAGCTATCGATTTTAATTTGCGGTTTATATTTTATACTAAGATTTTATCTTTATAAATATACTGGTTATGGAAATCCTAATGAAACCAGCTACATGAGAACATTAGTAGAATTGTGATGAAGCTTTTCTGTGGATCCTTGCTTTGGGTTTATCTAAAGGATTTAAATCAGTTATATTAACTAGGTTAGAAAATGTTATTTATTTGTTTAGTTTTAATAGAGACCGAAACAGACACTTTAAGAAATCTGCGCGTTTATTTTATATTTAATATTACATTTTAATAGTAACAGATAATATCTGAAATTGCTATAAGACACCAAAAAAACTGGTCAAGCATTACATTTCTTGCAGTAACAGTGGGGTAGAAGCCAGGATCGTCTTATTTTTGAGTTTGAGTATGAATTTTTAGCTTGCATCAATCACAAAGCCGCAACAAACAAACAACAGCGTCAGGTGCACACACTCTCCATCCTCACACGGATTCTTATTTATTTTTTATTTACAACAAACATAAATGTTCAAACAGAACACACCATAACCCTTAAACCCTAAACTTTGTGTTAAATCCTCCTTTGCATTGTTCTGACGCACTATTTTCTCTCTCTCTCTCTCTCTCTCTCTCTCTCTCTCTCTCTCTCTCTCTCTCTCTCTCACTCTCTCTCTCTCTTAATATCTGCCATCATTTTAAAATATGTTTTATAAATCCGTATTGTAGAGTGCTTTCATTTAATATCCTGATAAAAAAAATTAAGCCCCAGAAATCTTTCTTCTGCTCAGGACTCTCTATCACTTCATCAAACTGTTTGTAGGCCAAAAAAAACGGTACAGGAAATATGTATTAAGATGTGTATAAGATATCTCTGCCAATGTAATTTTTTTTACTGAAACCAATGCCAATAAATATACATTTAAATATATAAATATAAATCGCTTTAACATCGATTGACACATTTTTGCACTTTCTTGCATCAGACCACGGTTCCATCACTCCGCTTCTCCTCCATCTTGGTATTGTCTCGAATGGTCTGATGATGGGTGATCAGCGACATCTAGTGGTCATTTTAGTTACAAACGCCGTATAAGATACAACAACGTTTTCTTTATCTTGATAGAAAGATAATTTGGGGTTTGTTTAATTTATAATAATGTCCATGCTAGACGCATAGGACAGAATTTACGAATTATTTTTCCTGTATCTTGTATAAAGATATACACACACACAAGCAAAGAAGTGTACAAATAAGCTTTTAAATAGATGTACACATTTTAAATAGATGTAGAAATAAATTCATATATTTGCATATATTTGTATTTTGCTTTGTATATTAATATATTGCTTAGAGTATTTATTCCTTAATAATTGCTTTAAAACATATTTTTGTTCATTAACAGGTTAATATATTCTCTAATAACCCCGACTCCATTTCTCTAATAATTTATTAATGTGTCTTTCTTTCTTTTTTTTGTTTGTTTGTTTCAACACATTATTTTGAATGCGCAAACTTTCTAGTTCTGTAGCGGCTACCAGCAAGTATTTTTACGACTTGCGTTTTAAAACAACAAATTCTTAAAATGTCTGCCCCCAAACACAGAATATCGTTTAAACAACGTATATCATATTTGTTAATAACCTACAGAAATGGAATAAGTAATAGATTTGGGTCATATGTGTATTTGCAATATGTGTATTTGTATTATTTGTGTTTTCTATTATCTCATCGTGTACAAATACACAAGATATACATACATTATTATATATATATATATATATATATATATATATATATATATATATATATATATATATATATATATATATATATATATATTCGCTGTAGAGTTTGTATGTCCTAGATCAGCACTGACCCTTGATGAAGGCTGAAATTCATCCATTTCCACCCCCTCTTTCCCGGTGACTGAGGAGGAATGTGATAAAGGACAACAGGGTGGACGCGTTTGTCGCGGACCAAAAACAAGTGTAATAACCCCTTTGTAACAAGCCTCAGCGTCGCCTCCAATAAAAACAATAAAGTCATTTAGGCCAGACGTCTAGCCAGTTAGGTTTTGTTTTGTTTGACCCCCGAGACAAACAGCGCTTCCGAATCAGTGTCGTAAAGCTGCATTGCTGCGAGCGGAAGACTCTGGCCAGATAGAGCCTTAAAATCTCTTCACATCCTGTCATTACTGTTTGTGGTGCAGTCTGAAAAATAAAGAAATTCTGGGCCTCACACCTCTACGGAAGGAGTGAGGAAAACAACAACAATCAATTTTAAATACGTTTATATTTAGAAATTGCGATATACTGTATGACCCTAAACCTTATAAAATCTAATTCGTGGTTTTATATTTCGCAGAAACAGAAAACAATCGCGCTATAAGCCCTAGATTTTATATCAGCATGAAATACAGTGATAAAACTCCACTTTTATCGTGGCACTTAAAACGCTCAAATTTCTAAAACTCTGAACCAGCCATTATTTCAGTACACAATAATGAGGCAGTGTAACAAGAACTTCCCCTTATATTTGTAACTCGAAAAGATTTATTATAAAGAGGACTTAAAAAGAAAAGGAAGAAGAAAATATTTAAATCAGAATCCCAGCTGTCTTTAATAAAAAGGCCGCAGGGCTTCAGTCCGTCCAGCACTTTTACTCCATTTGCTTTCGTCATCAGCAGAATGGTATACTTATGACTTTTTTTTTTTTTTAAGAAATACTTAAGGTTATATGCTAACGCCGACACTCCTTCAGGAACATGTTGTAACTGTACACTAAAAAGACAAATTTAAGTAGAAAAATACTGCTAAGACAATAAAAAAAACAACAACAACTAAAAAACAAATACAACGTCAGGTTTAAATCGTTAAAATGTAGAAACTAGTTCATGATCAGTTTCATTTCGACCTTAAATGTTTCACCTTTAAAGCTAATATTGTTACATTTACTATTTTCATCACATCACATTCATGGCAGTAAAAAGGTTTTCCCTGGAAAACATACAACCAATTAGTTTTGTCCAAAAAAAGGGAGCTAATTTTGTCTTTACTTGTTGCCTTGAGTCATATCCGTGCTCATTTTCTTCATTTTCATGCGACGATTTTGAAACCAGATTTTGACCTGCCGCTCGGTCAGTTTGAGGTCGCGAGCCACTTCGAACCGACGGTCCCGGGTCAGGTACATGTTGAACAAAAATTCCTTTTCCAGCTCTAAAATTTGATATTTCGTGTAAGGACAGCGCTTCTTTCTGGTCGACTTTGCATTTATCCAACTGACCGCAGGATTATCTGGAATATAAATAAATAAATGAATTAATAAACAAATTAATAAATATTCCTTCTATGTGGCCGTTTGCAAAATCGCTCGCTTTCTGTGTTTTCCCTCGTGTATACGAATCATTTACACAAAATTAAAAGTAGGCTAATTATTTAAAAAAAAAAAAAAAAAAAAAAAAAAAAAAGCATTTTAAACATTTTCTTTTAATATTCTGGCCACATTTCTGAACAGTAGCTGAACTATTTCTGAGGTTAAACAGGCTTCAAAATAAAAGTGCAACGATGTGCCTTGGCTTTATTGCCTCATAAAAGACTTTTAAAGCCGTCAAGTATCCAACAACTCAATTGCTATTTGTTTTTGTTTCATTTGTATGATTTTAGATGTTTAAAATGTCAACTTTAAAACAAAACCACTCTTCAAATGATATCGGCGAACACTGTGTGAGGCCAAACATCTTAAATATCACAAAATCAAAGTGTGTGTGTGTGTGTGTGTGTGTGTGTGTGTATGTGTGTGTGTGGAACAGAAGTCTTTCAAATTCGATAAATAAAGAATTTTGCTAGAAGTGTCTGATGGTATTTTCTACTTAACAAAAGGCTAGGTTTTATAGCCTCTTTATGACTTATGTCTGTTTACAACCTTAAACCCTGTGTAGAATCTGATCTATAATTAGACTGCAAATGTGAACACCTTAATAAATAAATATAACCAAGCACTTAATCTTGATTTATCACCTTTGAAAGTGTCTGATTAGATTTCCTGTATCGAGAGAGAATTATCTGCATCATTAGCGTTTTATGGATAATCTATCTATCTATCTATCTATCTATCTATCTATCTATCTATCTATCTATCTATCTATCTATCTATCTATCTATCTATCTATCTATCTATCTATCTATCTATCTATCGTAGTGAATGGAGAGTAATTCGGGGGCCTGTCCACACTTTCAAACTCGATGTCCAAGTTAAACCTCATGCTCTCGGGCAGGTTATAAATGCAGATGTTTACAGTATGCAGTGAAAGGAATACTGCGCAGTCTTACTCGGTGTCTCTATCTTCAAATCGTCCCTCTACTTCCTGTTTAACGCAGGAGCGTCGCTGTAACGAGGCAGAATTCAGTTTGTTTATTGTTTACGTATCGTTATTATTATTGCAGAAATGATCCAACTCATATATACTTTAATATAAAGTGTTCTAACTAATAACGCATAAAAAGGAGACTGTTTATTTTATTACAGAGTGTTTGTGGAAGCACGGTATAAAGTAGATTGAATGCAGCCTCCATTTTATGTTGCTTTAGAACAAAATGATTAGGTTTAATTCTGTCTAAAATTTCCCGAGGTGACATTTTGCGCCATCATGTAGACACTAACCTCCTCTTCAAATCTGTTATTTCACAGTAAATCGACATGGTTGCTTCAAATGTTTGTCTTAAAGTTTTACTTTCTTCAGTCAGCTAGCAAAACGGATTATATTGGCATTATGACTGTGTACACAGCTAAATCATCCGAATAGGCTATTTAAAAATGAAATGATTTAACTTTACATCTACCCAGTGTGAACAGTGTCTACAAATGCCATTTTCTCTAAACAGAATATCTAAACAAAATATCTATTTTCTATTCCAAAGTAACATTAAACGCATGTAACGTGTTTGTATTTTGCGGTAAACAAATCCACTTTGCATGATTTTCACTAATCGTCATGGTAACACATGTAAAGTGGGTAACTTACTGGGATCTAACTCGGGTTTTTCTTCTTTATTCTGTCCGGAGCTGAGGGGAGAAGTGTTGATCTGCTGGATCTTTGTAGGAGTCGATGGACTATAGAAATAAGCAGAATTGTCTTTAAGTCTCGTGTCTAAGACGTCATCAGGCTTTAGGTCGCAATTCCTTCCGCTCACTGCAGGTTCAATCCACGGCTGTAAAACTCTCCAGTCTGCGCCAATTCCCGGATGTTTGGCGTAAAACACGGGTTTCTGTGAATATCCAGGATCCCACGCCGAAGTGAAGACTGCGTTTTTGGACGCGAAACTGCGCGGAGAAAGGTGTGAACAGTCTGCTGAGAAAAATGGCGATGAACACACGTCTGTGAAATGAGCGCTGGCCTTGAGAACCTCTTGAGGTTCATTGTTTATCAGTGAATCCACAAAATAGCTCGCCGACATGACGACGTCCTGCATGCATTCAGGATTAATATGGAGTGTAATGTGTGTTTGTGTTTAGTGATACAGTCCAGACAGGTAATTATTTCTCTCGCGTATTCTTCTTAGCCATTGGTTGATATTGAACACGTGGGGAGTAAAAAAAAAAATCCACACTGTCGAAATATTTGGGCAGTAGGCCTATTGGTCCGGACTTTAATATGCACGAGGGAGTTTTTGCTTTAGCTACATGAATCAAACACTTATCAAAACAGTTATCAAAGCGGATTTATTTAATATAATAAAAAATATATTGATAATAACAACAAGCTTTACTCCTACACACGCAATCCCCACCCACAGGGGTGTTAGCACCGCGGCCTAGTCGTTTGACTCAGCCAATATATTTCTGTTGTTTCTGTCATTTTATTTGTGTGTAATTCTAATAACATGGGTCATTATTAAAGAAAAACGTTTTCCAGAGTATTGCCTTAACCAAAACTCAACTATATCTGTGGTCTGAGATCTGGACTAAACAGATGCTAACGCGAGTAAGATGTAGTAGCCTCATAATAAAACACAGCTTTAATAAAATGCGCAATGTGAACTTGAGAACGCATGAAACACACACCGCTTACTGCTGAAGCAACAAACCCACGGGGCAGTAAACTGCTAAATTCATTTTTAAAGTATCGGAGTTCATGCCAGGGTCCGAGAGAGCTCATGCTGCTTGGCCTCGTAGTGCTGAATCTTTTACAAAGACTTTTATTTTAAACTTATTTAAACGCCTTTACATTTCACTTGGTGATTTTTGTCTTGCATCTCCGAAACTGCACCATGGAAAAAAGACATCTAGGTTTCCAGGGGTTTTATTTACACACATCAATATGTTTGGAGATGATTTTAAAATATTCTGTTAGCTTTTCATAAATAAATACAATTTAATATTGTATGTAAAGCACGAAGGCATTTCAAATACCTACATTTCTAAATAATCAAATAATATTTAAATGAATTGTGCGTTGAAAGTTTGATATTTTAAATAAAAGTAATGAGCACTTGCTCAGAGATTCCTCATGAGATTCAGACATTAAATAAAATGCATACATGTTATTAACGAGAACAATCTCACACTATTAGTTAAAGCTTTAACATGTAGAGACTAGAACATGTTGTGTTCAAACCCGCGGTTCAGCGATCTTTTAAAAACAACTCTGTCTACTTGTTTTGTGTGTAAGACTTACAATAATGTGCACTGCAAACATCTATTTTTAATAAAACAACAGCGGTTATAAATTTCAAAATAAAACCCATTATTTAATATTTATATGCCTTTCTAGTCATATTAATAAAATAGTTTAAGGTTAAGGCTGGGATTAATAGTTACAACAATTTGACTGTAATGTGTTTACAATAATGCCACACAGTGCAAAAAAAACCAAAACAAAACAAAACTATTTTTCCAGAACTACATGCTGAATAGTCTAGCTGTATACTTACGCTGTTCTTTTAACTTTTTGTCTAAACTATCGAAAATATCAAGCTATCTAATTAACGCTTACTACCTAGCTAGCCTGATTTTAGCTAATACGGCGTAGCTTTATCTCTAGATTAAAATACGCTAAAGTAATTGAAGCTGTTTATTCACTTTATAGGTTAAAGTGCAAGATGGTTAAAAAAGGGAGAGGGGTCAAATGACTACAGCGTGTACTAATCATACAATTGTATTACCTCTACAGTTATTTGTAGCGTATAGCAGTTAAGTATACTCCTGTTCCAAGGTTTAGGAAGTTTGTTTTCTAACATATAAAATTTCAAAGAAATGTTTTAGGTCTTTGTTTGAAGTGAACTATCATATTTAACTGCATGTGGAAAAAAACATGACTGATTAAATAAAGACGAGCCAGAGTTACAAGTTTTATTATTCCTCAGGTCATCTTCTGTCTATCACAGCTCTTCTTGCTTTCCAAGCAAGAAAACTCCAGCTTTGGGCCTTGCATGAAACGCTGCATGACTGCAAAGAGGATGAACTTGGCTGTTTTAAATGCAACACAATGCGGATGCAATCTACGCATCTCCTTTTGTGCTATTTTCGTTTACAAACATAAAATTTAGAGTGTTTATTTGACATGTATATTTTTCCTTGCTATATATAAGAAGATAGAACTCGTAACGTTCGCCTGCTGACGATGTTTATTAGTTGATTTAATTAGTTGAGTCCGGTTAGAGAAATATCACCCTCATAAACACTCCGAAGGCTTTACCCAAGCGTCTCTGTATAAGAGTTTTAAATGAAAGAAATTAGTTTTCTGAAAGCTGTTCCAAAGCCTATTCCTAATATAGAATACAGCTATTGTAGAGTAAGCATACAAAAAAGTCATAAAATGCATATGTAGTATTTTTTTTCTTACACACAATTACATTAAAACCAGGAAAGAATGAACAAGGCAGTCGTTTGGATGTTTATACACGTTGCATATTGAGCTTCGACCGCTAACCCCGCCTTTCACCATAACCTTAACCATTCCTAACTTTGACTCAGGAGTTGCCTGTGAGACAGTGCTGCCAGTCCCGACAGATCATTGGCAATGGCGAGAACTGGAACTAAGATCTGTTTCAATAAATTGAACCTTTGAGAAGCTATAATGCTGTATAACAAACAAACAAAAAAATCTGGAATTACTGCCGGAAAATATTACGTGCGTACTCCAAAACTGATTATTTTACTCATATTTTAAATGGGCTTGTAACAAGGAAGTTCCTGGCCTTCCATGCCACCTGAATAAGCTAACATCATTTCGATATTAATTAAGGTGTGGTTGTTGTTGTTGTTTTTTTTTTTTAAAACTAATAACAGCATGCAGGCCAGTAAATACCCAGGGTTAAGAATAAATGCTCAAATGCTATGAAGGCCGCTCTATTGCACACCAATCTGTCTTTTAAGCATTAATTATAGCAATTTTTATTTAAACTTTTTATCTGTTGCTTATATTTTAATTAACCTTAAGGAAGCAAGATAATCTCATGCTATAACCATGTTTTGTCTTAATAAATGAAAAATATTTGTCGAAAAATCAGGAGTGCCCAAGCTTTACCGATTTGCATTCAGCATGAAAAAGACTTAAGATTTAAAACATTTATGTGATATAGGAAAGATTTTCATATCAAGCTGAATACTGAAGCTCTGAAACCTATTTCCTGCACTTCTCTCTGAATGAATTCACTCTTTCGTGCATGATTTTGTGCATACAGTTAAATAAAATAAAAAGTTAAAATCGTACACATTCTACAGAAATAAAAATCCTTGGGGAAAAAAAGGAAAAGAAAAGTCCTATCAATTGCTCTAACGAGGTATGTATGCCTTCAGGCATCGAGCTCGCCCCTTTTTTTCTTTTTTACAGCCCCAATTTAACTCACTGAAGACTTTTATTGACACATAAAACCAAAGAGAACAGGCAGGGGTTTTCTGTAGATAACATAGGTGGTTCATTACAAATGCCAAAATGCCATCTCCGGAAGAAGAAGAAGAAGAAGGAGGGAGCTAGAGATAGAGAGAGATACAGAGACAGAGTGATAGAGAGAGAGAGACAGGGGGACAGAAGGGTAATTTGAAGTAAGTGGACGCCCTTGATGAAGGCGAACTGACGTAATCAAGGCAGTTTCTTGTTGCCGAGGCAGGAAGTTGAATCCCAACAACATGAAACTACCTAAACCACGCATCAGCTGGAAGGGACGGGCTCTCCAGTCAACGACTTTCAGACAATGACCACCACCACCACCACCCCCCTTAGACACCCCCCCCCCCCCCCAGCCAAAAAAAGCATGTCTCAATAGCGTCTTCTGTATGCAAAGTTCTAGACAAAATAATTCGATTAACAATTATACAGCTGCAAAACTCAGTGCATGCCATACACAATGCCAAGTCTAAAATTGAATAAAAAAATACTCAGATGTTATATTTTCATTTAAATACAACAACACGTATGCAGAGAGCTAGCACAGACCTGTCAACATAAAACACGTCTAAACCGTGTATGTCGTGCTCAGGCAAATACCGTCACTGAGTATTGTCTATATAACATGGCATGTATCCACTTACTATGAAAAATAAATCAATAAAAACATGACATCCGGCTGTTCTCATAACTACAGTCGCGGATTATGAAAATGAAACAGAACGATTTGACTTGTGTTGTAAAGAAAGCACAACATGAGCACACAAAACCCATCAGTGTCACGTACAAAACAATCCAGCAAGCGTTTTCACTCCACAACCTTAAACAACACCGCCTGCTATAAAACAATATTAAATGTTGCTGCTGCAGCAAAAAAATAAATAAATAAATAAATAAAAAATCCAGCGCATCTTGACAGAACAAATAACATAGCCCGTGTTTTCATTTTCCCGCCATCAAAACCGTCGATAAACCGTAGCATTGAGACGATATAATCAATACTGGCTGCCTATCAGTGATGAACGACCATGAAGTCCAGTGTGTCAGCCCAAGCAAAAAAAAATGCCCGTGTCTTTGCCCAAGCTCTTACCTTTTTCACCGCGTCCATGCGTTTCCTTTTATACGGGCTCCTTCATCCCAATACACCGCGTGCCTTTTTTCATCCCTCGCAAGGCAATGTTTTTTTTTTTTTTTTTTTTTAAATCCAACCATCACAAAGTAAGATCCTGACTCGTTCTACAGCATATGAAAAGGAGAAGCGTCCTCTCTGTAGCCGAGCACTGCAAGCCCATCCTCCTCTTCAGCGTTAAAAACACTTTTTACTGCAGCAGCAGCACATTGTAATTTGCAGATCATAAAAGTCAGCTCGGGCGATCCGGATCTAATACAGTGACACTGATATTTTATGAGTCTGACTTATTATAGTCACCTGGCTGATATTTAAATCAGCGTTATGGCTTCACTTACATTGCTAGCATTCCCTCGCTCTCTTTCTTTCTTTTTCTTTCTTTTTCTTTCTTTCTTTCTTTCTTTCTTTCTTTCTTTCTTTCTTTCTTTCTTTCTTTCTTTCTTTCTTTCTCTCTCTCTCTCTCTCTCTCTCTCTCTCTCTCTCTCTCTCTCTCTCTCTCATTCTCTCATATCTGTTCTCTTTGTCTTGAGCGTTTTCTGGGACTAAATATATAAGAGCATTAAAAAAGGTGCATGCATTTCTTTCATTACTGCCCAGTCCCCATAGAAGGTCTTTTATTATTTAAATAATAAAACAAAAGGTTCTAGATAGCCGATGTGTGCGTGATGTAAAGCAGATTGAAATAGCTGGACTTGAATAAAGACTGTATGCTTTCTACACTGCGGATGTTTTTGCTTTGCATTGGTGAAAATATTTATTTTTGAAGAGCCAGTGTGTGTGTGTGAGAGTGTGTGTGTGTCAACGACAAATCATTTAAAACTTTGTTTTCTTCATGCATTTAGTATTAAGAGGTGATATTAAGAGGGATATGTTTAGGTGAGAAACCTGTCGAGCTCTGAGCTCTGGTAGTCTGCAGTAATGTCTTACAGTTTCACGTGTCAAAAAGCGATTCTAATCTCTACAGTGCGATTCTCCCTTTGACCCCATGGCGGCGCTCTTCTCTCAGTCTAACCAAGCTCTCTCTCTGAACATGCAACCACTGCTGGATATAGAGATTGCAATATATAACATAAATGTTTTTTTTTTTTTCTTAAGCGCACTCATTATCTTTATTCCCAAAATATGTTGCGTTATTCACTAGATTGTATTTTAAAGCTTGTACGATTTAAAACGAGATCTAAAACGATTTGGATTCCCTATAAATGTTTTTGTAGCTCCAGATGGAAATCAGATCGTGTTAGATGTCGGTTGAAGATCCACTGGAGAATATACTCGCCTTTACAAATCGATCTGATCGATCTTCAAATATAACCATCTTTAAAAGAATGCATTTACATTAAGTGTGCTATGAATTTCAGCGGGTTTATTAAGCCTGTAGCAGGCATAACATGTATAAGTTATATGTGCAAGACAACTACATGTTATGGAGCTCAAGGTTAATGTCCTTTCATTAGACTACAGCACTGCAACCAAATGCACTGATTTGTTTGATCAATTTATGCCTACAGAGGTTTACCTTCTCCGAACTCTCACCACAGGTACACGCTATTATTTAGTTTATTTATATTAGGAGAAGAAACATGTTTATACTAGCTGTCATGATTACTTTCCGAGATATTTATCTCACCCCTTGAGGGAGACTGATATAGATCTTTCTCATTTACCTTCTGACAGAATCTTCTTTAGACGCGTTAGGAATTAATGAACACTTTTCTTTAATTGAACTAATACACACATTTGCACCGATACACACAATTACACACACCTCCCAGACAACCAGAAAAAGTAAATTTTTTTTGTTGTTGTAGTTTTTTTTGGATAATGATATTCGAGGTAAGACAATCTGGGTATACACTGAAGTCCTGGGATTTTGCTGTACATTTATAACTGGAAATAAGAGCGAACATTTTAAAAGAAAGAAAGAAAGAAAAACTGAATGTCTTAAATATTCAATACTCATAATTCTGCAGTAGGTCACTATTTAAACAAGAGCTTGATGTGGACTGTTAACTCCTTTATACAAAACATCAGATGTTCCTCTTCTACTAAAGCAGTCAGAGGATACGGCGATGGATTTGACCTACTGTCAGTTTTTTTTTTATTACACAAGCTAGTGCAGTCCAGACCAGCTCCAGAGTACGCTGTCATTAAAGCATAAGGGAAACGAACCAAATACTAAAATTCTTAAATTTTAATTAAATTAATTTTCACTCGTTATTGTCGATAATATCATCTGTAATGGAAAGCACTGTAAAAAAAAATTAAATAATACAAAAAGGAAATAATAAATTTCACTAGTGCGATTAGGTCTTTATACTCCATTATATATTGGATAAAGATTATTAATCCAGAATCTATCGTTGCATTTTTTTTTTTTTACTAGGAAAACGATAGATGTAAACAAGGCGAGCCGGCTGGACGATGCCTCCATGGGTCACTGTTAAGCCCATTATTGCCTTGTTGAAGGCCAACACTCAGTTCAATAAAACCACAAAAAAACACACCAGCATTTAAAAAAACTCTGATGAAGATGGACGCAGAATTGAAATGAGTGAAATACGTTGAGCTGTCTTTTTTTGCGAGAATAAACATCGAATCATAATTATAATCCTTTTTAACTTTATAAAGTAAACACGAAAAGAACAGAAACGGCAATGAAACAATAGAATCTGTTGGGATCTTTTTTTTTATTTTTTTTTTTTTTACTAAAATTCCAATTTCGCTCAAAACTTGCACACAGCAGTGATATTTTAGTTACTAGCTTCACGGAAGTAGAATCTCTTTACATAAAATGGTTATTTATTATAAAGCGCTAAAAATAAACGAAAAGATCGAGTCGAGGTGTATTTTAGTAAGTAATGAAATGAAATCAAACCGAGTAGGGTTAATATCAATAAACTGTAGTATGTTAGTGGGCAACAGATACATCAAAGCTAAAACTGGGTTGTATCGACATTAACTAATTCTATGTCGTATTAAAAGAAGCTTCGTTGACATGTGTAACTGACTGACACATGAACCGACACGCTGAAGGTCACTATAATTACTACACTCTTATTATTGACGCTTATAAGCTTACATTACGCATGTATAACCTCTTACATTTCTAACTTATTAAAAGCAAAGGCTGTTAAGTTTAGCGCTATTGTATTCTCGTTAAAGATGTGTGTATTGAATTCGCTTTTTTATGTGTAGGAATTGTCTATGTAAAGCATTTCACCTTGGTTTGAATCACATTTTTATTCGTAACAGATTTAGTTGACCTCGTATGTGAGTGTCTCACTAAATCCGAGGTATAGGAAGGTTCGCACTTGAAGACATTTCAGCAGTATCCAGGAACGGAAATCTCACCAGAAGCATTTTTTCCAAAAAGATCCACGTGGTGAGGTTTGGATGTCCCACAAAGAGACGGAGGTTTTTTTTTTTTCAAACACTTACCATTTTCTATATCTAGTAATACTTCGGAGTAAAACGAAGCGAGATAATGTAGTCATGAAAAAGTTTTCCCCCAACATCAAATTCTCAGTTTCGATCTTTTGTGTTTTTTGTAAGACTATAAGTCCAGTACAAGCCACCCATATGACCCGTTTCTCTGGAATCACGGACATGATGGACATCTCTGGATATGCTAAAGTATCTTAGAGCTGAATAAAAGAAAAAAACTACGGGCACGCGCGTAATTTTAAATTCTTATTACTCTATTTATTAATCCTGATATATTCATGACGTGGCCATGCTTACACCTAGAACCGAGGTGTCATTATTCTTCCTTTCCATTTTCAAGATGAATATAAAAGAAAGGAAACAAATCGCACTGTCTATATAATTTATACAAAAAAAAAAAATTGAAAACAAGAACAAGGAATGAAATAGAAAAAAATATACAGAATTTATACAGAATAATAAAAATAGGCATGATAGAAATTGCAGAGTGTGTCACGGATGCAGATGAAAATGTCATGTTGATGGTGTTAAGATAGAAGCTCGAATAGTAAGAATGGGCACAAATGACCTTGTGCTAATGAGTGTGGCTGTTTTTAAAGTGTCTGAAGAGGCAGTACGACACCAGGATAAGGAAACACGTCGTACCTGCCATGTGAAGTCCTTCTATAATACAGCACCCACTAAGTGAGCTTCTAAATACAAACAGACCAGTAGAGAGAACCCTTACACTGACTTTCACTTATTTAACATTCAGTCTTCAGTTCAACATTCTTTTGAATCACTGTATCCGATCACCTGATAATTTGCCAGTCCGCCGATTAGCATTGCTCTGTCCTGGACTGGAAGATCAAGACCTACACACTATCCCTGACCATACAGTCGTTCATTGGTCCACCACTTCTTTACTGCCAAGGGAGTGATCTTTTTCTGCTTTCTGTGCGGAGTAAGAGCGCCATCGTGGTGGCTGCAAGTTGTAATTACAATCGATCATAAACGAACGTCATGATCTGGAAATAGAATTGATGGAATTCAATTCCATGAACCATAATGAACATTATTATTAATCATCATATTACATACATAATACAAAGCCTTTGCTTGTTACAGTGACTACAGAATATATATATATATATATATATATATATATATATATATATATATATAATTATTATTATTTTCATTGTATATATATTTCTGTAATTACATAATGGCTCTTATTTATTTATTTATTTATTTATTTAGGTAACATATGAGAGTTACTCTTTAAAGCAATAAAATTTGTACAGGTTTGCATTACCATAATAAATTATAGCATGCTGTTTTCATCCACAAGCTGTAAATAATCTTATTGATTAAAGCTGTATGTTCTTGCGACAACACAAATATAATTCTGAAATAAAGAATGAGAAGATTTTCGACCCAGGGTTATTGTGTTATACACGATGAGTGTTTATTTAGCATTTTCAACATGGGCTACTTTTCTCCTTAATATTAACTTGAACACAAGTGTATACACTGTGAGGATAAGTAGATAGTATGGCCTATGGGTGTGTGTGCTTGTGCTTGTGATTGTGTGTGTTTGAGTACTGAGACGCCAGATATTTGACCAGTGAAGGTCACTAACACGGACCCTTGTTTTCATTCCAGCTTCATGGCTTTATGCCCTTGTTTCCCCTTCCTCCACACTTAGCACAGAAGATCGTGTTGGCCGTGTTGTTTAATCTAAATTCGAACGTGCAGCTAAAATAGCTCTCTCTCTTCACACCCAGCAAATTTTACTGAGGAGCTGAAATTACATCTGAGTCTTGACCACTCGTTTTTAACATCGTGTTTAAGCAGTACTAATGTTCTGAATACCTAGGTTATTACAGGCCTTAGCGTCCAATATTATTTGCGCCGAATACCAAAACTCCAAATGCAAACACCTGGTCTATGACCCACAACATTTCACTTTTGGGAATGTTACAGTTATCTTCACGACTGGACTCGTGAACTACTTAGCATCTTTAAGAAATAAAACAAATGATAAAAATATTTCAGTCTTTTCCACCACGTGCCATACAGTGTGAAATGTATTGTAAAACATCTCTTAGCGCCAACATAGGAAAGTCTAGACTACTGCTAAAAGAGTATATATATATAATATATATATATATATGTATATATATATATGTATATATATATATATATATATATATATATATATATATATATATATAATATATATATATATATATATATATATATAAAGAAATGTATAGAAAGGAATAATTATAAAGAAATATTTAAATGCAAAGCGACACCATCCATTCATATAATACTTTAATTCATCTTTTGTAATTCTTTTTTTTTTATTATTATAACGAACAGTAAATGATTGCACTGAGCGCAAATACGAAATGCAGTCGCACTAAAAATACATAAAAAAGTAAGAAATACTCAGAAATATTAGTGCCACTACACCCGCCATTTTAGGTCAAATTAACGCCGTTGTGCTGGATTTTTCCTCGCGCTTCACACCAAATTGTTTGTCCGAATACTTTGGACTGACAGACAGATAACGGACATGTAGTCAGTTGTTTCATTCTGATAGAGAGAATAAAATGACTTCCACATCGAGTACTCTACACAAGCTCAGAATTCCTCCGACATCATTTTGTTGACATTCAGACAGTTCAATTCGGTGATACGAGTTCAGATAGCGTTGGGTTTACTTACAAAGACGGTCTAATTAAAATACAACAAATAATAAATATAGGTGTAGCTGGTGATATTCCTCGGTTTTCTCGGTACGTCTCGACGATAACTAAAACTGGGTGTTGTCCTCTTTGTGCGCGCGCGCCCCCCTGAACAACAGACCTCGCTTAGCATTGCAGCAACTCACCAAATCTCCTATATCAGGCCTCGTGAAAGTAGCCTAATATTTTTGGATGGCTCAAGAACGAGCTGTTACTCGTTGAAGTGTCATGTGGCTCCTCCTCTTCCGGAACGTCAGCACCAAACCGCCACAGACAAAACAAGCTCGGTATGCCTCATTTATTTACTCCAAATAGGGTTTTGTATTTCGATATCCAAACTATTTATGTTTTAAACTATTTAAACTATTAATGTTTTGGTCTTGACATAATGGGACACCCCGAAATTTGTTCATTCTGAGCTAGGGTACATAAGCACAGTGATTCCCAAAATCTTTCCTTTGTATTTTTAGGACAAACAATAAATAACCTTTACAGGTGTACTCCATGATCAGTGCCGAGAACCATTTTAGTTGCTTTAGGAAAAGTAAAAAGTAACTCATGCTTAATGCCCATGCTTAATGTCCATGCTTAATGTCCATGCTTAATGTCCTAAACGGGGAAAAAAAGAAAAAAGCAATTAGCAACATTACTACCTGTTCATATGTTTAAAAGCCACTTGGGAAAGGTCATAACCAGGCAGGGGCACAGGTATCACTCCAGAAATAAGCAGTGTTACACCAACTCTGACCTCAAGCCACATGTTGAGGGGTCTGATAGCCTACACAAAAAATGCAACAAAAAAGAATCTAGCTTTATCTATGCAACATTACCATTTTGTGCTCATCTAAAAATTTAACTTTGCCTTAAACAGACACAGAATAAATGTTCTTTAAGGGTTCTCTAAAAATGTGTCCTACTTGGAACCCTTTCTGACAGAGTGTAGGATCCTACACAGAACATTTAAGAGTTCTCTCATGAGGCAAATGAAGAACATGTCCAGGTTCTAAGGTGTGTGTATGTACAGTGGTGCTGTACATTGTGTGTTCTTGCCCTCATTTGCTTTCTCAAGTCGAAAGACCTGGATAATTTGTTGTTGAGGTAATAACTAAAACCCAGCTGCACATAACAAAGGTGTCTACAGCTTGCTAAATAAGTCTTGCTTTAAGAACGTAGAGCCAAACAGATTTAGGAGGCAGTCAGTAACATGCAAACTAGTCATTACCAAGCACTAAGTGTGAAATCTAAGGTTTTAACTTAAGAACTTAAGAACAGCTGGTGCAACTCTATCCAGGACATGGCTGCTTTATAAGCAGAAGCATGAAGTAGGAGGTGGGAATAAAAAAAGCAGCTCTGGCAACCTGATGCTGGAGAAAGAGTATACAGTCGTGAAAGGGCTAAAGTATCTCGGCAGGGGACCAAGTGAGTACAGGAGTCTGAAATACTCCACCCCCATACTCTCTCATTTACACACATGCATAAACATTTTTCATACATTGCCTGTTACTTCCTAAACCTTTCCCTTTTCCGTTATGTTTGAGTTTCCTTTTTACTTTGTCAAACGATCCTTACATCACTAGCATGTCATTATGCACAATGAAACGAAATGATGACATCATATTATAACAGATATATGTACACAATCGTGCTGTAATCCACTCTTCCTCTCCTTTTAGTACCATGATGATGGCTTTATTCAAAGCTGATACATGATCCATCTACCTCAAATGAATGTTAGCCAGATGTGCAACGAGCTATTTCACAGCCTCTGTGGGAATTTGAATCCAGACTCTTACCGTTCGGTCCGTGAGGCCCTGGGATTTGGAAAACTTTTGATTTAATTGTGGTGCCCTTATTTTGTCTCTCACCACTGGCAGACACCAAATGTCAACACTTCAGCCTAGATCTAGAGGCTTCCATCCAAGACTAAGTTTCTCTTGGCTTAACGTGTAATATAGTCACTCTGTAGTGAGGATACATCAAACAGGCATGGCAAAGTACTTTATCACATTTCTTTTTAAATTATATCCCACACCCGTAATATGATTTTTTTCGTTCATCCTGGGTCTGTAGGTGAGTCATGAGTATTTGGTGAGCACTGAAAATCCAGACTAGATGATTTTGACATTTATAAGATATATACAAGATTTTGTCGGGAGAGGATTTAGGAGTTTTTTGGACTATTTGGGAGCCTATTCAAATCTGATTTGACTTGACTTGCTTTTTTTTATTGCTGTTTAGCTACATAAAAGTTTTTGAAGGTGTTGCTGATTTCAGTTGCTGTCTAATTAACAAGTTTGTGATCAGTTAAACGGACTATGTATTTTACTTTACAATACATTAGAATAATTGGAATTATTCATTGCTTGTAAGTTAAAAATGAGACGTAAATGATTAACCTGACTTGCAGCAGGACATAACAGGTCCGTTTTCACTTTTTTTTTAACACGTCGTCTTGTTCTCTGTCCTTGTCGTGGTCATTTGTCTCTCGCTCATTCAGGTTTTTTAGATGGCGCTTTATGGCGCAGGGTTAAAGGTGTTGGCCTTGACTTCACGGAAGTTCAAAGGCAATTTGTGCTGAAATTGCGTGGACCTTGAGCACAACCTCCGCATTCTCCGTATTTCCCAATAAACCTGAGCATCGAAACAAAAATCACACAATATACACTACTGGGACCCAACGAAAATAATAGGACCTGCTTAAACCACAGATATTTCAAGTAGTGGTGAACATGTGGTGAAATGCGCACGCACACACACGCGCGCGCGCGCACACACACACACACACACACACACACACACACTGCTTTTAGAGAAGTGTAATCCACCGCCACATGGTTTTTCTGCCGAAAGCCAACACCATTAAATAGCTTTTCTTGTGTAAAATGACAACGAAAAAATGTCTTTCTCTCAATAAGCCCGTTTTATAAAGCATCAGTAAAAACGGAAAATTTTGGGTGTTCCCAATTTTGGACTTTTAGTCTATGGAATGGTATCTCCCCCGTTTTTTTTTTTTTTTTTTTTTTTTTTTTTTACGGCGGAAGGAATCTCACTCCTCCGAGCAGAAGGTGCAATTAAGAGAGAGAAAAAATACAATTTAGTGTCGGTGCATTTACGACGTTGTCTAGACTGGACGTGTTTTCAAATGACCGCTGGAAATTTCTTTTAGTGCCCACCCTTAGCTTGCTTCTCGGCTTGTACACACACACACACACACACACACACACACACACACACACACACACACACACACACACACACGCGTGTTTTCTTCGGGCTATGTGCGGGTCATACCTGGACTGCAAACAAATCCGCTCTCCTTAATACTTTACAGACATTTCGTCAAACTAAAAAATGAGCAAGATGGACCGCTTGGCCGCACAAAATTGGCAAATTAGGAATCAAGCCCTTAATTGGCTGTAGCTGGTTTTATTTTGCCAAAAAGCAAAGTTTTCCCAACTCACACTGATTTGCGAGAGGAAACGCTCTCTGATTTTCCAATTACAGGCTGAAGTGGTTTTAATGTTCCTTTACGTTTAACATTAAATCTTTTTAAATATGTGACGTTTTTCTCAAGAAGTTTGTTTAGGAGCTGCTGCACATTGCTGTTGACATTTCTTTTCCGCAGTTGAATCACTTCACATTTTTTCCCATATTTTGGTATTCTAATGCTTTTTCCACATTTTAGACATGGGCTCTCGAGCTTTTTCCTTGTTTGATTAAAATCGGATGTTTGAGAGTCATTTCTATGGAGTTTAAAGAAATAATCCAAATCCAAAAACTTATTAATAAAAAGCTATGTGTTGAATTAAATAAGGAAATGAGATTCCTTTATTTTTTTTAATTACATACTTAAATTTGCATATGCATATATTCAACGCTTCCCCTCTTCCCCCTTTTCACTGCGTAACATGTAAACAGCTAGCATAAACAACAGCTTACAATGGTATAGAAATAGAAAACTTTGCAGCCTTCTCTTCACTTTTCCAGTTCTCCAGAATGGATTAATGCAAATGAAAAAGAAATTCAAAAGAAAAATAAAAAGTACATATTTACAGTGAGTAATAATACACAATGGTGATTAATCATATTGCATAGTCTCAAAGGTGGGCGTTTTCCTGTAAATAAAGGTTATAATAATAATAATAATAATAATAATAATAATAATAATAATAATAATAATAATAATAATAATAATAATAATACTTTTAGAGACAATTACAACTTCATCGACACGTCCATTACAATTTAGAGTAAAATAGTTATAGTTGATGGAAATTAACCTTCTTTAGGTAATAACCTCCTTAACATCATTTATGATTCAGACTGATGGCATTATAAAGCAAGATATGCTGGAGGGGAAAACATGTGTCCATAAATGTCCCAACTTTTGCGTATTAAAATCAAGCTCTGTCTTCATTATGATTCAACTTTGCATTGCATTTTTTGGGGAATTATTATAATATCCGGTATATGAGGGAAAAAAACAACAGAGTTCACAAAAGAGGGTTACCGGAAAAATACTGCAGACGATCTCGGCTTAATTTCTTCTCTTTCATTCGTCGGTTTTGGAACCAGATTTTCACCTGTCGGTCGGTGAGGTTCAGCATGCGCGAGAGCTGAAGCCTCTTCTCTTTGTTGATGTAAACATTAAAGAAGAACTCGCGCTCGAGCTCCCGGATCTGGAACTTGGTGTAAGGACATCGCTTCTTCCGCGTCCGAGTTGCACCTTCAAATTCAGATGAAAGAAACGTCTGTTTTTACTGATATATCAAATGGGGAAAAATAAATAATCAAACAAATAACGAGAGAAAAAAAGGCCTAGGTCAAATGGCATTGAGAAATAATCCAGATTGTGGTTGGCTAATTACCGTGAGCAAGAACAGCAACATGAAAACTGACCACATATTTGCATTTTATCAGGTCTTGGATCAATCAAGAGATTGGAGATGTTTAATCAATTTGATTTCTAGATGCACTTATTGGCTGTTTACTAATCATTCATTTTTTCCCGCTGTAGGAAAACGGAACAGCTGAACAAACAAGCTTACGCTATAAATGTAGCTGTAGGTTTATTACTGATTTCTGCTCTATAAACATATTGGGTTGATAAAGTGCCTTTGAGATGTAACTACCTTCCTTACTTCAGGGAAAACAAAGATCTTTACCCACCGTCATTATTTTGCACAAATCAGCATTTGTGCTATCTAACGTTATAAACTGAAAAGACATCTCGGTTATTATTTATTATCTAGCATATTAGTGGAAAACAGTTCCCTGCACATAAAACATGCGTTCCCGATCTAGTCGTGTATTTTCAGCCTAAATATATTCACTACACTGAAAGAAACCTGGGAGCTCAGTGAAGGCCTGAATGTATTTGTAATAGTATTTACTTTGTTAGCACGGCTATGTTCTTCATGGCACGTGAAGTTCTCGTGTTGGAAACGTTTACCGTTCCTGTTTATTTATTTTAAGTATATTTTAAAGCACTGTATTTGACTGACATGGAAGACTCCGTTCTAACGTTAATGAGGAAGTGAGTGTTAAACGCGCTACACTAATCACAAGTGGAAGCACAACATGCAACGTGAAACCCCCTACAACTCCTTAAATACAATTACCGAGCTTATACTGCGTGTAGGCTTAAATAGCACTGTTCTGCCCAATTGCATCTACCCTCCACGTCTCCTTTAAAAATCCCCTTTAAATGTCTATCGCGCAAGTTCATGATCAAAGTTAACATTTGTCAAAACAGCTCGCTCTTAAAATTTCACAGACTCACATAGCGCTACGCTTGTGTGTAACATATCGTTTATTTCTTTTCAAAGCCCTTTTCCCGTCGTAAAAATTCTTCTTGTTGCAAGAAATAGGTTTTGTAGGTTATAATAAAATCCTTTCAATGCTTATAAAACTGCACGTAAAATCTGGCCGGCGAAACGCAGGGCTCGAGCCCTTCACCCTTTTTATTTTCTCTCTCCTCTCTCCCTTTACAGCTGCCGGAGATACCTACTGGAGTGCTCGTTTTTGCAGGCGCCGTCGTCTTTCGCCGCCGCGGACGAGGCACCCGACGCCCCGGTGGCATGCTCATCCTCTTCATCCTCCTCCTCGCGCTGGTGGTCTTTTTCTGGGTCGGTACGCGCCACGGGATCCGGTTTGCTGACGTCCTCTTCTTTTTGCACGCAGTCCTCTACGGATCCTCCGTAGGCACCCTCGAAAAAACGATCAAAACCTTGCGGGAGGACGTTGTTGTTTTTCCCCGTGCCTGGGTAAAAGCTTGTGCCGGCTTGTTGATGAAGGTGATGATGATGAGGATGATGATGGTGGTGGTGGTGGTGGTTGTTATAGACGCTCTCGTTCTTCATCAGCATTTCCGTCATGGAGGACGATGGCGGAAGACATTCCTCTGCCGCGTAGCACGGCGCGTAGCTCCCTCTGTGGTGCCACTTGGCTGACGGATCCAGTCCGTACGACACGTCCCGAACAGGCTGCACGTGAGACAGGCTTGTGGGATACGGGTAAGCGATCTGACGCGAGGAAGCCTGCGGCAGGAACGACGACACCGCAGAGGAGGAAGAAGAAAACTCGGGCACGTAGTAGGCACAGTTGGGGAGGTAGAGGCTCGAGCCGCAGCCCGTCCGGTCCCCGAATTCGGTACTTCTGTCTTTTCGCGTCTGGGAGCAGAAGTTGCCCAGATTGACCGAGTTAAACATCGTCCTGACTCATGCACTCGGTGTCCAGTCGGATGGATGTTTTTTTTTGCGGGGGGGTTGGTGGTGATGGTGGTGGGTGGGTAGGGGGGGAACTCGAACCGCAGAAGAGAGAAAGGGGGGAAAAAAATTTGGGAATGCGAGATGACGCTCGCTTGCTTTCCGTCTAAAGTCGCTCCTAAAGACACGTGATCGAAAGTAGATATATTGTCGTATATCAATTTGGAAAAGCTTAACGTGTGGAGGAGTGGTTCGTTTTAAGTTATAGAGGTAGAGCTGCTGAACACGCTCGGCTTTCAGAAGACCACAGAGACGTTGGAAGTGATTATCATACAAACGTATAGCAAAGTCGAAGCTATATTACGCACATGCGCAGTGTTATAGCTCTCCAGTAAATGCAAATTTCATATCCTTTGTAATACAGAGAGCCGTCGCATTTGTGATGATGATGATATGAGAATGTGTGTAATATTCTATGCTATATTCTCCCTAGGTTTATTATATGATACGTAATCACAGTGATGTTTAAGCTGTCGATGGTCTAATGCACAGTATGTGGTTTTATTTAAACCTACCGAGTCTTAAAGCTTACTAAAGCAACACACCTTTCTCTATACTGCACATAGTGAACATTCCAATCTCTTGTAGCGACGAAGAATTTTGTAAGCCATTGTATTCCACATACAAACACACATACGTATACATACATATATATATATATATATATATATATATATATATATATATATATATATTATATATATATATATATATATATATATATATATATATATATATATATATATATATATATGTATGTATACGTATATATATATATATATACGTGTGTGTGTGTGTATGTGTGTGTGTGTGTGACAATTGTTTTAGTGTAAAGACTATGCTGTGTGCGGCTTAAATGACAAAATGCGTAGCATATTTTTCTGTACAATATTTTCAAGATGCAGACTTTTGTGCAACTCTGCTTTGGTATTATGAATAATTAATACCTGCTTTTTTAATTATGAGAAAACTGCAAAATCCAGTTTGACCTGAGATTCAGAAACAGAGCGAGCTGCGAGTAAAGCAAAACCAAAACTTACTCCTCGGTAACACACTGGGCTTTTCTCCTAGTCTGCTCGACGTGTGGGGAAATGTTTTTACACGGTTTCCACGTCGATTTTAGGATTTGTGTTGTGGGTCATCTGCATTTGGGAACTATCTTTTAAAAAAAAAAAAAAAAAAAAAAAAAGGAGTGGAGTTTTTGAAGAACTGTTTGTACAAATGGAGACTTTTCTACGAGCGTCTTCAATCAAGTACAAAGGAAGCAGACAGCTGTCCAGACAGCACTTGAATTTGACCACTAAAGTCTAGTGAGCGACAAGGCTGTCATAAAAGGCCCAAATAGTTGCGTAGGTATTTTCGCACGCAAAGAAACGTGAAATCAGATCTAAATGTTTTTACTGTGTTGCTATTTAAATGTAAGAATTGTGATAAACATTACTGAAGCTTTATTTTGAACATTATTCTTTTATTATGTGTTAACTATGTAAAATGACTAAGGCAGGCTTGAATGTTGCTAGAAAGAAAAGACACAGCCACAGCTTCAGCCTCTGCTGGTTATGTAAAATGGATTTACAGGAAGAGTTTATGTCTGCACCGACACTGTGCAGTGATGAAACTGAATAAACAAGCACAAGGAAAATAAAAGCGCCATCTTCGTCTTTTTCTTTGTCTTCCATTCCAGTTTATATTTATATTCC
>JAUCMX010000023.1:896023-941023 GCA_033459395.1 Hemibagrus guttatus | reverse complement strand
GAGTTTAGATTTATAAGCTCATTTATTCTTAACCCAGGTGAAAGTATAATATTATAATACTAAAAACAAATACACAACACGATCTTAGGACACGTTCATGGGTATTCCAACCAGCTAGATTTGGATTTGGTTGAATCGCAAACATCACATTACTCTCTCAGGAGAAAAAAAAGGTTCTTCAATTGGTTCTTGGAATAGATAAGGATTCTGTAAGGATCCTGAAAAGGTTCCTGTTTGAAGGAAACACTCTGTTTACTGGTTTCCTCCACCCCGAGGGATAAACCCAAGAACTTTGAACCTTGAAGAGTTTTATATTTTACTTTTTTTTCTTCTCTGAGTGTTATCTTTCCTAGCTTGTCAGATATTTTCAGCTGGTTTGAATACTTACGAATTCCCGATCGTGATTATTAGTTTTTTTTTTTTTTTTTTTAAATAAACAATGAAATGCATAGACACCACAGAGTTTGTCCATAATGAGCGACGGCTCACTGCAAATGCATAGAAATATTTAGCGAGTTAATGAGAGTGCATGTCTCTGGATCTTATTGCTCAGCTATGTGACTGCTGCATTGCAATACTCTCGCTAATCAAACACAGTGACTCTACAGGCTCATCATTTAACTGCGCCGAGTAGAATTTGATCATTTCTAGACAATGACAGATTTAAAAACAATCCAAAGACCATTTCATAACCTTCTTATCTGGAATTGAGAAGGCCGCCATTTTGTAAATGAACACAGTAAGGAATGTTTTCTCAAGGAAACATATATTAATTAATTAGCTTATACATTGCCTATAAACCTAAACCTCCTATAGGAATATACACGTCTTGTTTAAATACTTGTGTGAATAATATATGTGGTGTAAGAGTAAGTGTGTATTATCGAAGTAAACAATTCCTGTTGATAAATATTCGAATGTGATTATTCAAATGTAATAATAATAATAATAATAATAATAATAATAATAATAATAATAATAATAATAATAATTTATTATTATTATTGCTGTTGTTGTTGTTGTTGTTGTTGTTGTTGTTGTTGTTATTAAATGAAAAAGAAGAAAATAATAACAGAAATAATGGGAATAAAAACTAAGTACGTATTCGATTCCCGACGCCTCTTATTAAAAAAATGATATCAGTATGAAAAGGTTTATTTGATTATACTTTATGTATACTTTGGGTAACAGTAAGTTTTCAGGATTTTCACACACATTCATTTCAGGTGTGCTATTGCTAAGAAAATCCAGATATTAATATTAATTCATCAATGTTCGCAAAACAAAACAACACAATATATCCTGTCAGTACATTAAGTTTCGATGTATGACTTGGAAAAAGTAACATAAATGACCTTAGGTAAGTTTAAGATTAAACTCTGTAAGAGATTCTTCCACACTGATGGGGAGAAATCTATAAATGTTTTGCTCTGACTTTAAACGTTTTAATGAAAACACTTTAAAAGCCCTAATGAATAGTTTAAGATTTCTGTGTATAGTTTAGGGTTCTAAGCTTACTTGGGACTCAGTTGTAGTGTTACACGTACAGGGCAACTCAGTAAGAAGTGAAGAACTAAGATTTGATTCAGATTTTTTAAAGATTTATTTTACCATTGGGTCTTTTTCTGTCATGCCATAGGCTACAAATGCACTTTTTACTATATATTTTTTTCTTTTCATAAACATAAGAGAGCTCATATTTTGCGCTTATACATTCCACAAGGTGTTCAATAATTCTACCTTGAACATGCTAAATACTGTTTGCTTGTAAACTAAACGCAGTTTCAAGTGTGCTAATAAGCTTGTTGGCGAAAAAGAAAAACAAAAAGTATAATTTTTGTATGGAAAACTAAAGTATGCGCACATTTCGCCCGTAACCCTGCAGAATGAAAGCAACACAGAGAAGAGATGAGGTAACAGATAAAAAAAATCTGCAATAGATGAAAAAAATGCATTACAAAATTACAGAATTAAAGCACTCACAAGTGTTCAAGACTTTGCGAGGTCACGCTACATTATGCAGTTGGTGTGTTCCACGTCTTCTCTTACACACCTGTCAGCTAATTTAAAAGACTTGAAAGATTTGGGTGAAGAAGACGTTCATTAATTTAACAAAGGGAAGCTTTTGAAATTAACCTCGTATGATTGTATGATAAGAATAACAAGAGTAACTCTAACAACCTTATTATGATTATTATGTGGCGTGTTGGAATTAATACACAAAAAAACAACAACAAAAAAAAACAACTTATGGTTCTGTTTAGAACTTGGTAGCAAAACGCTCAGTTCTACCTGTAAAGGTTCCATAAAAGAGACACCTTGAGTGTTTTAGATGCTTTCGAGTGAAGCGTTTGGTACGTGTGTTGATCAAATCTATATCTCTTCCAGTCTTCTACTCTAACGTTGTAGGCGTTTCACCTTTAACGCTAACTCATACAGTGTTAAAGATTGCCTTCAGCACTAGACGAGTTAACGCAACACCAGAAGAGTTTAATTCATCACCGAAAGACTGCTGCGAGCTGCGAGCGCAGTAGTTTTTAAACCCAGCACTCGGGAATGAGCTGTGTATCCGCGTCCTGACGTGTAAATTTGTAATAATTCTACAGCCTTAACACCTACTTAACTGACCGAACACTTCTCACAGTGCTTTATTGACACCTTCAGTGTTCCTATAAATCCACGTGAGCAGTGAGCAGTGATGTCAGATCTATTCATTGTAAGAGCTATTTAAACACTGGATTTTTTTTCTTTTTATGTTTTGGATTTGTTTGTTTTTTTTGCTGTTATTGTCATCCTTTCCCTAAAAGAAAGACAGAGCCTGCTCTCTCAGCATCAGTCTTTTCTTCTTCATACGTCGGTTTTGAAACCAGATCTTCACTTGTTGGTCGGATAAATTAAGTCGGTCCGAAAGCTCCTTCCTCCGCTGCCGTGTGATGAATTCATTGAGCATGAACTCGCTCTCCAGCTCGGCCAGCTGCAGTTTGGAATAGGGCTTGCGCTTCTTCCGGTTCCGCGCGTGCGCCGGGTACCACGGAGCACCTGAGCACAGGTGAGTGGGGACAAAAAATGGAAGCAGAGAAATCAAATAATACTTTTTAATAATAGTTTCGTTTTAATTACTGAGTCTCAGGTTCATCATATGGGGACCTGAGACGTTTAATAATGTGAGGAATAAAGTAAGTTTATAAAAACCTCTGGGTTTAATAACCTTGCATTACATTACACTGCTGTGTCTCCTGAATCCATTATGAATATGAACAACTATAAAACATGAATAAAACATTAGTGCAGCATTTTATTTCGACACTATTAAAATATTAGCTGTATTACAAAATGATGTTTTAATGGAATGATACTGCATTTTAAAATAAAAAATAACATTACAAAAATAGAAAACATTGTGCAGTTCTTATGCCAAGCTCTTCTATACGGTTACAGTTTGGCTATGCCTTCTCGTTTATAAATCTAAGAATATTAGTATATCTAGAGGAATATTATCACTCTGCTGTGTGTTTGTGTATTGGGGGTGTGGTGGTGGTGGTGGTGGTGGTGGTGGTGGTGGGGGGGGTGCAGAGGTGTTCGCTGAAATAATGTGTTGTATATGTATTAACTATGTACAAAGTCATTGGCAAAATGATTCATTGCCTTTACCAGAGAAAACTTTTCTGAAACTTATTTTTGGCAACAGTGTTAAAAAAAAGGAAAATTTTGCCCATCATTTCTCTGAACAAATCCATGATGTTTACGTTTCTCCATATTTCCACCTCACTCTATCTTGTATATTTTTTTTTATTGTCCAATAATCGTTTACGGTTGTATAAAAAGCTGTGCACTGCTGAAACGTTTTTCTAATGCCTCCCCTAGTGGTAGTGGTGTCTATCCCAGTGCCATGGCTTTTTGTGTTTTCGTCCCATTTGTCATTTTGCCCCAGCTTGACGGAGAGTGAATAGAGAAACATCAGTGCAGAGAAACAGCTACGCTGTTGTTGCAGTCGCTCATTAAGAGAAACGTATGGCTTTATACTCGTGTAGATTTGCTGGAGTAGTACTGCCTGTATTACTGTCTCTGTTATGCTGAGGTCAGCTAAAAGTAAACGCATATTTAATAAAATATAATAATTATATTATAACCAAACGTAAGATTCCTCACCTCCTCCCTGGGTTGTGCTGCATGCATGAGATGCTAAGGAATGAGCGATGTTGCAGGACACTTTTTCTGCTTCGTGGTGCGATGACCCAGACTCCGACTGCATGGAGTGACATGATGATGGAGGATTCTGGCTTCCTTGCTCTGCAACGTATCCGTAGCCCATCATGCTAGCATCTGCCAGTCCGTGCTCTCTCACTCCGGGCACAGAGGAGTCGTCTCTCGCCCTGTCATCTCGTTTAACGTTGGTACAGTTCTCCCGGATGTTACCTCCTCCACCTCCACTTCCACTGTAGAAGCATTTGCTCTCTTCCTGCCGCGCAATCTCGCATGCTCGGTTAAACGTGGGGTTCAGGGACACCGGGTTGCCAAAAAACGGCTGCATGTATCCGTTGCACGGCTCCGGTTGAGTCCAAACATTATCCCGTCTCGCGTAAGGGAGGGAAGGAAGAGCCGCAGATGACCGGAAGTTGTGGAGGTAAAACGCGTCTCCGGTGTGGATGTTCACCAAAGGTCCCACAAACCCGCTATTGAGGAGGTTGTGCTCGCTCATTTCGCCGGGCCTGAGCGCGAGATTCTAGTTTATAGCCGAATATCTGACATTTAACGTCGTTAAAACGAGCGGCGCGTGCCATTGGCCAAGACACGCAGTCACGTGACGCCAACGGACTCTCCTTTGCCACCCAACGGAATCCGTTTCCTATGACTAAAGAAATATGTTGACCAAAGGAATTTGCATGTTTATATTAAAGTGCGTTATGAGCAAATTTAAAAACTGTAATCATATATTATGTAATAGATAGATAGATAGATAGATAGATAGATAGATAGATAGATAGATAGATAGATAGATAGATAGATAGATAGATAGATAGATAGATAGATCAACATTATTACATTTATATTCTGTGTAAAGGTACAACTCTATTGTATGATTTAAAAGGACAGGTGTTTGTTACAAAACTACAACATTAACACTTTTGTTTGGAAGACATGGCCGCCATTTTAATAACTTTAAAGTGAAGGACTCGGTTTTAGATCAAACTCCAAATAAATTGAATGTCACATAAAGTGGAGAGGCCTCCATTTTACAAGCCAATATTAAGGAACAGACAGATGGCTAAAGCCACACACTCATCTGATACTTTACAGTAACGGGGTCATCGACAGCTCTGTAAAATCATTGCACTTAGGCGGCGCTGGATTTTAAGAGTGCGGCTTATATTTCTTTCTTTTTTTTCTTTTTTTACATTAATCTTCAGAAGATATCCTATAAAACAGTAATAGTTCGTCATATAAAGAATCCATAACACTTCACTTAGTTGCCAAGGGTGTGAGCAAAACGGCAGGACATACATTTAATTCATTAATTCATTAAGGTGTACAAAAATCAAGAATTTATATAGACGCACACAAAAAAGGAGAAATGTACACAATCCTGATGGTCAAATTCCTGAAACGTCATCATGGCGACGGGGTGTTTCATTCTGATCAAGATATTAGACTCGCAGTCAGGAACTTTACAGCAATATCATTATTCATTTCACTCTTATCTCTCAGAAAATAACCATAATCTAACACGATGAGTTAAGATTGATCGGCAGATTAGAAAAAATGTAGTTTCAAGCTTTAAAAAAAAAAATCTAGCTTTCTTTGCTCTTCGCGTCGTTTGCTCAATCTCGGGCCGGACTTTGTCTCTTGCGAATAATTTGCCCATAGCATTAAGACAAAAATGCATTTAAGTGTTCTTTAGCTATTCGTTATCCTAGTTAGCATTTTGTATTAAATCAGTTATTAGCATTCACACTTTTTATCACTATTCTCCCAGCGTGTATTTAGATTTTGAGCATTATTCAGATCACACTAAACACACAATGTCATGCATGCGGATGAAATAACATGCCGAGAGTAGATTAAATACTCTTACAAACTTTCACCAAAAATGTTGCTCTTACAGCTGCTTATAGAAATGTACACAAAGATAAATATTTAGTTTATCGTGCACTACAAAACTTTATTTCGGTAATAAATTGGTTTATAGAATAGCACGGGATGTTATTAGGATATATGAAGCGTCGTTATTGGCTATGTCGTTGGAATAAGCAGCAGTTAATAAGTCTCAGATGAGCACGTGCGCACTTTATAATTAAAAACAGAATAAATGATTATCGGTCACGATCAGTGGGCCTTCAGATCCCGGTACTTAGATACACTCTCTCTCTCTCTCTCTCTCTCTCTCTCTCTCTCTCTCTCTCTCTCTCTCTCTCTCTCTCTCTCTCTCTCTCTCCCCCTCCCTCCACACGGGTGCTTAAATATAAACAAGTGAAAATGTTAAGAAGCTTGCTGCTAAAGCACTTTAATTCACAAACCGATAACAAAGATGAAAATTATTTATGAAAAGTCGAACCGTATCGCACAAGTGAAATAATAATGGTCATGATGATGAGTTGAAACGGGATCATTTACGAGGAATTTGATCTCACACTGAGACACACCATTGTGAAAAAAAGAAAATATAAGTGAGAAATGACGAGTAGTGCATGTAGAAATAATAAACTGATTAATTATGATTCAACAAGCGACTTACTTAGTGTAGACATCTGGTGTATGGAACTTCCTCCCATCTTCTAAACTCTTCCATGTGTCCGGGGAAATCTTTATGTTTTTCCAGAAAAATATTCCACAAAGAATTCTTCATTCACGTCACAAGCATTCCACGGTTAGAGCTTTTCTGAAACTCGTGTAATGTTTCCTCTCCTTAGTTTTAACGATACTCCTCTTCCTTTCTTTCTTTCTGTCTTTCTTTCTGTTCTTTTTTTGTGCTTCTTTTAAGGAGAACAAGCTTTTCTCCTTCTCGGCGCCGTGTCCAGTTCAAGGTCACTGTCTAGTGCACTGAAGTCCAGACACCACAAAAGTGTCAACAAAAGGGTGTTTCCTTCCATTGCTTTAACGCAGTGGGTTTTTTGTGCTGTTGTGAAAAGTTGTGAAGATAATAATATTTTTACTGCGCAAATCAAACACAAATGGGAAGAGTGCAAAACTCATTGTGTGTTTTTTTTTTTTGTTGTTGAGACTTTAAATGTTAAAGATTTTTAGCTGATTGTAAACCTTCCCGCGATGTTTACCCTGTGGTTTGCGACTCTTTTTGGTTTTATAATATACTCATACATGTGTAAGGTGAAGTGATATAAGATGACGATTACGCAGAACGAAAAAAAAGAAATCTAAGAAAAATAATGTAGCCTCACTACAACAATCTTTATACAAGTCTTCTGATTAAATAGCAGGGTTTGCGCACGCGTAATCTAATTTTTGCGCTTTAATTGTCTTCTTTTTGCTTAAATGAGTCTTAAGCAGAAAATAAAAAGTTTATTACTGTTAATACACATATGTATTTTATCTACGCTTTATGTTTTAAGTTAAAATTATTATTATTTATTAGACTCAAAGTCACAGTTTCTATCGAATGCAGGAAGTAAGCTTTATGGAACTGTAGCCGAAACGAAGCATTATAATGTGTGTGTGTGTGTGTGTATGTGTGTGTGTGTGTGTGTGTGTGTGTGTGTGTGTATGTATAATATGCTTTCAAAGTATTTGCTATAGATTACAGCGCTTTTTACAAAATATAGTGTAACAATGAGAAACACTGTCTAGGTCACGCTAAGTAATCGCCAAGTAACTAATAATGTACACTGTACTTTTAGCCACTGCTCATACTGAGTGTCTTATGGAATATAAATCAGAGATATAAATCATTCCTGCATTCCTGCGTCATAATGTCATCCACTATATATATATATATATATATATATATATATATATACTATATTTTATCTTCTACTATCAGAGATTTAAGCTTAAATAATTAATGTTAATCTAATGTCCCCGCCCTCCTGCGTTTCGACCTGCTGTTTAATGAAGGCAGTGTGATAAAAACAAAACAAAAACCTTCCCTGTGCAGTTACTCACTTTGGCCAGCAGAGGCTGTCGTGCACCATCTTTTCGACCCAGACTCCTAAAATAGAGCTATACTGAATATTCCTTTTGGAGTGTGTGTGTGTGTGTGTGTGTGTGTGTGTGTGTGTGTGTGTGTGTGTGCGTGTTGATAATTGATAACTTGCAAGAAATTGATTGTCTATCGTCTTTTTTTTAAACTATAGTATTCTGTTAAATAAATGTTTATTTTTTTTATTGTTTATTATGTTTATTATTTCACCGTACAATACCACGGTGTTCATGAACGCTGAATACACGACTTTATGTACAGCTTACAATTTTCAACAAAATTGAAACAGCAAATTTCCACACAAATACACAATAAATAAATAAATAAATCAGAGAAAAATATTTAAATATTTAAATATTTAAAATATCTAAAAAAAAAAAAATAAAAAAAAAAAGCCTTATAATAATAGGTTCCCTTAGAATCATTTTTCAGTCAGGGAAATGTAAAAAAGAAAAAGAATATTTTATAATTGTGAAAATCTGTAAACCGTACTGACTTTAAGAGATAATATAAGATTTATAATTCTGTATAAACTCGTGCAGCAGCTCATCAAACCGCCATCACAACCAGTAAAGCTTTATCAAAAAGATAAACCTGAAAATCTATTCTCTCTCTCTGTCTCTCTCTCTGTCTCTCTCTCTGCTTCTCTCTCTCTCTCTCTCTCTCTCTCTCTCTTTATTATTTTTTTTAAGATATGTACGTATGTATTAGAGATTGTCTGTCTTTTACACTTATGTAAGCCTAATTGATTTGAGTTAAAAAAAAAATTGAAACTGCACTTTAACGTGAAACGACGATAAATATTTTACTAAACCATAAGAATATGAGATGCGGCTTTATCAGAAAGGTTAAAATAAAACACTAGCTCTGTACAATGCTCAAGCCTGAGAGCTAAAAGCAGCCGTTTAATCCATTATTAATAACGCAAAGTCGTGTTTATTCTCATGTGACTAAAATGTAAACACATTTCCTTCTTTATTTAAAAAAAAAATACAACTACTAATATTACTAATACTACTAACCTCACTAGTCACGACTAACATTCACAGTGCTGCCAGTTCTGTACTGATATTAAACACAAATTTTTTTTACTTCTTTCAGTACACACACCTAACAGTTGATTGAATAAATACATAAAACAACACCCAAAGCTGAAGATAATTAAATATTTAAATAAAAATAATCTGTTCCTCGAACGCCGTATTTACTCATTATAAGTATAACAGAGAAAAAATCTGAAACTGTAGAATTTATTTTTCTTTTCAGCTATGTTCAAGTAAAAGAGAGGGAGTGAGAGAGACAGGGAGAGAGACAGACAGAGAGAGTGAGAGAGAGAGAGGGAGAGAGAGGGAGAGAGAGAGAGAGAGAGAGAGAGGAGAGAGAGAGAGAGAGAGAGAGAGAGAGAGATAGATTACCATTTTAAATTCATTTCCTTAAAAACTAGCATGTGTTCTGAACTGGGAAAAGCTCAGAAATTCCGAACTCTTTTACTTTCCATTAAAGTAAATAAATATGAAATCAATCCCAGAAACACTTACCTGTTTTGGGTAAAAATCTAAACACCCTGCACATCACACACCTCCAACCTCCAGGCTGCTCTCAACACCCTTTTCTTGGAAACTCGCTGTTTTGGTTAAAGTCCAGTTTCCATGTGCTGGCCCTTCCATTATTTGTCTTTCTCTTCGGACATTAAATCTCGACATGGAGGAAAGAAGAGGCTCCACAGCTTCAGTGTGGTTTTCATGCTGTGCGTGTCTTTACCTGTTATCCGCCATCAAAATACCACACTATATGACCTGAGGTCGTGTAAAAACACGAATCTTATACCGGTGTTTGCAATTAATTAAAGAATGACAAATATATGAAAGAAAAGAAATTTTTAGCGCAGTAACACTCGAAGAGAGTCTGAAAAAGGAACACCGCGATATGCGTGGAAATGAGGTGTTGGAATGCGAAGAAAGTATAATATAAAAACTCTAAATAAATAAAGAAATAATCTGTGTGAATATGGAGGTTTTTTAATCTGCTCCTATTGGACTGGACTTGAACAGTTTTCAGTAGAAATGGCTCTTTTGTATGGAGAGGAAACCCACACTTGCTCTGTTTGCTGTGCTTGAGTGTGTGTGTGTGTGTGTGTGTGTGTGTGTGTGTGTGTGTGTGTGTGTGTCTCAAGGTCAAAGACTGCATAGTCATGGTCAAGGGTATCCAAATCAGTCGTTGAAATACACAATAGATGGCAAGCCTGACTTTAAGGCTGTTTTTTTTAGAACCTGCTAAGTAGCACAAATGAGGGTTTGGTTAATGTCACTTTGATGACGTCACACGAAATTTAGTGTACTACCCAAATATGACACACAATATTTAAATAAAGGCATTACCTTATTCAGGTAGTGCTAACTCGATTTATATCATTTTTGTCAGTCGTATAGATCAGATCTAGTGTTCTAGGTGTATGATCTTACATCTTAAAACTGACCCGTCATCCGGTCAACAACTTAACTTGGAAATAAACCATTCTTTTTTTTTTTTTAGACTGGAAGCTTTGTAAACACTGCAGGAGGAGAAAATCTAATCATTGTTTTGAATTAGACTAATCTCCAATCTTCAAGGTCAGAAAATTGACTTGATCTGATCCAAATCTCCTGCTGTAAGAATTCACTTGTGTGTCATAAGCTGAAAGATTTCAGAGAATTCCTAAAATAAAATATTTAAAGATATGTAAGGCTTTCATTTGATTTTGATCTCGTGAGAGTTTTATCCATGCCTGACAGAGCTGTAGCCTGCAGTACTCTAAAAGGAACTTTGCTTATTCCTCTGGAGAATTGAAATATTCTGAAAGATCTCAGTGTTAAAGAGAGGTTCTCTGTTAGAGAGGGCCTGAAATAGAAGAGTTTTAGATCGCTAAAAACTTCCATTTATCCAACGAAGCCTTTTCAATTCTAAACATCTGTAAGCATATGGATGTGTTTAAGTGCTGTGTATTAAGTGTATTCATATGTTGTTATTATTATTATTATTATTATTATTATTATTATTATTATTATTATTATTATTATTATTATTATTATTATTTTTTTTTATATATTTAGATATTTTTTAATGATTGTTGTTAGTGTTTTAGTGTCATATGTATTTCATCTCATATATTCGAAACAAATATCTTCACGTGTAACATTTAGACTTTAATCTTTACACTTTCTAATTTCTACCCATACACACACACACACACACACACACACACACACACACACACACACACACACACACACACACACACACACAAAGACACAAAGACAGACCCGCAACCTAATCAGATGGAGACGCATTAATAAGCAATACTCTTTAATATCCACAAGGCAATAACAAAACATTCCAGTTTCATGACAGAGAAACATCCTTCAATGAAAGAAAAAAAAGAGACGAGAATGACATAAAAATACACGATAAAATAATAATAATAGCAATGTACACGTCCTGTCGCACGAGAGTTTTCATTAAATAATAATTAATGCACGGCACTGTACAGTATCACAGATGCAGCCTTGCAGGACCTGCACGTTTTCGGGTCCTACACAAGACACACTGGGATTTTTTTTTCCAAAACGTGAGATTTCTGAATATTGTCGCTATTTTCTTTCCTCCAAACCTCTTCTCACGCAAATGTTGTTTCATAGAAATGAATGCATTAACTGCCCCCCCCCCCCAACAAACAAACAAACAAACAAACAAACAAACAAACAAACAAACAAACAAAATAAGCCCGAATCTGAACTTGTCAGAACTTTACACATGACTGAGCAGATTTATGGAGTAACCAGAAAACTCCTTTTCCTTTTATACAAAAATCACAGAAACGTTTAAAATGTGTTTGACTTTTGCTTTGAGGTGATTAGGAAATATCTTAAACCAGATCTTAACACTTTAAATAAGAATAAAAAATTAATATTTGTTTGTTTGTTTAACATGAAATCATTATATTGAAGCTACACAAATATTTCAATACTTAATTATTTTATTTTATTTTATTTTTTTTGTTTTTTTGTTGGTGTGAACTTTGCGCAACGCTAATTCGACCCGAGAGACTGGAATTATCACAATTTACCAAAATTAACCACGTCATCAATAAATCAATAGATATGTTCATAAGGGGTTATTAATTTTTAAAATGTTTTATTTTTATTATTATTTTATTTTACAGGCTCAGCTCTCAGGTAGCGTGCATGTGAGCGCTGGACTTCGACTTGCAGACCGTTTTCTTCTCTTTTACACGTCGGTTCTGGAACCAGATGGTGACTTGTCTCTCTGAGAGGTTAGTGATGGTAGAGATCCGTCGTCTTTTATCTTTGGTGATGAATTTGTTGGACGCGTACTCCTTCTCCAGCTCTTTTAGCTGGATCTTGGTGTAAGGCACGCGCTTCTTGCGGCCTCGGCGGTAGCTGCTGACTTCAGCTTGCAGAGGAACAACTTCTGAAAAAAAAAAGAAAAAAACAGCTATTAGAGATAAAGCAGCACATCAAGACAAGCAAAAAAAAAAAAAAGAGGTTGTTATTGATAGCCTGAAGGTAAAGTAGCTCTAATTTGTTTTTTGTTAAAGGCGGAAACCACCATCATACTGTTGAGTTCAGCTTCTCAGACAGGAGCTGAGAGAGATAGTGAGTAATAATATCACTCAGTGTGGTGTATATAAAAAAGAAATAAATAAATAACAGGCTGTTTTACTGTGTCATGTTAATAGACGGTATTACAGAAGACAATAGAGAGACAAACTGTAGCCTATTAAGCGCGTCCAGTGACCGCAGGGAATCTGGCACCTGGAAAACATCCAGATTTTTTTGGTTTAAAGAAAGATGGAGGACAGACTCTCTCTCTCTCTCTCTCTCTCTCTCTCTCTCTCTCTCTCTCTCTCTCTCTCTCTGTGTGTGGGTGTTAGAGAGAGAGAGAGAGAGAGAGAGAGAGAGAGAGAGAGAGATAACTTTAAAACATTGAATAAATGTGCTGCGAATCACAGACAGCAGGAAAATAAACTCTGGAGCGGTTTTAACAGTGTGTTCTACAGAGTTTAACCTTTTACACACACACACACACACACACACACACACACACACACACACACACACACACACACACACACACACACACACACGGAGGCCTATACACACAGGGATACAGGACCATAGCTGCTGCTCTCTCGCTTCCTGTCTCTGACTGAAACCTTAGCACAAAAAATACCACAACAATATTATTAATGTTTATAATATTAATAATAACAATACTACGCTATTAATATTATATTAATATAACACACACACAATAACACACAGCGTTTAACGATAAGTTTTAACTAAATTTCATCCAAAAATAAACATAAATAATTAAGTAACTAAATAAATCTAATGCTGCTTCATAAATGACTTTAACACACACACACACACACACACACACACACACACACCACACACAAACACACAAGCTTTCCAATCTGACGCGTTGCGTGTGAATCGTTGACATTCTTGGACCTCGTGTGTTAAAAAGATGCAGCAGAATTTTGGACACGAGCTTTGAATAGAATTGGAAGAGAATTAGAGTGAGCAGTCCTCAAACAACACGTGTTTACAAAATGTCTCAAATTTACAACGCAAAATTCTCAGCGTCTCTCTCTGTGCAGTAAGAATAAATATATCTACATACACACACAAAACAGATTATTGAATGAATAATAAATAGAAAATAAGCATTTTGTATTAATCTGTGCAAAAACATTATTTTCAAATAAAGGTATTTCTTTATTTCTTTATTTATTTGTTTGTTTGTTTCAGTTGGTGCCAACATATAACCTGGAAAAGGTGACTTCCAGAGGTGGCTCTGTTGACTCTGCTCTTTGGAAAAACACACTTGTCCATCCCATCCGTTGCTCAGTGCCCAGTGATTATATCCATCCACCGGGATTAAGCTGTCGTGCCGCACTTCTGGATGAGCGCCGATTCCCGGCATCACCGCCATGTCCAGATATCCCGGGACCGTTTGGTAAGAGCCAGCAAAACCCGGGTAAAAAGCCAGTTCTTTCGCTCGGTTGGAGAGCTCTTCCCCGTGCTCGGGGTATTTCTCAGCGGGGTGATAAGAGCACGGCTTCTGCATATTAACACCGTGAGAATGACTCAAACGGCATTCGTAGTAAGAGTAAGGGTAATTATAACCCAAAGATGCCCCGGAGGAGGGGGTCTGAGGCCCTGGACATTGCCTTCCGCTCTCCGGAGAGGAGATATCGGAGTAAATCGAGCCCTGGTGGGGCATAATAGTCCCAGAGTGTCGCCCTAGTCCGGGGTGAGAGATCAGTTCCCTGCAATGAGAGGCAGGACAGTTCCCGCTCAGTCCCTCCATGGCTTGTCTAGTTCATTCGCGATTGCTTTTTTGTTTTTGTTATTCTTCTTCCTTTTTTTGCAAATAAATAAATAAATACATAAATCAAGGTCAGGTATCCACAACCGTCCGAGTCATGTCATGAGCTATCGATGCTTTAAAAAAAAAGCCGAGTAGTGCTCCGAAAGAGAGACACTTCACCTCTCACTTCCAAGCTCATTTTCTTCCCTTCTTCTGCTTTCTCTCTGCGCATGCGCGTCCGCCAAGCCTCACTTCGTGCGATTCGTAATTAAAGACCGGCTCGATTTTTTTTTTTTTTTTTTGCTGACACTAACAAGAAGAAGCAGAAGAAGAGAAAGAGAAGCAGAAGGAAAAAGACATCTCATCCCTTTAAGTGGGAGCTCGTACAGAACGTTTTGTAGGATCATTTTAAATGTTAGCTTCTCATTGGCTGGGGAAAAAAAGAAGCCTTAAACTATAGCCTTAAAGGGGAGGACACCTCATTTACAGGAGGAAGTAAGAGGTCCGTGAACAGGCGCAAAATCTTTTTCATAAAAATAACATTTCACTTCAGTGCAGCTTCGATGTCATCAATATTATTTCATGATTAAAGGTTATTTGTGCAAAAAAAAACCCCACCTTACTAGTTCTACATATAAATCACAACATTTCTGTTTGTTGAATCCGAAAACAAATTCAGCGTGTTATTAGTGAGCAGAAATCATGTAGAATATGACAATCTGTTAGGAAATGAGGAAATATTTCCCAGGTATAATGTGGAAAAAAGTTATAACATAACTAATACTTTATACACATTTATATAATGATATTATAAAATGTTATAAAATGATATTAACTTACAGCTAGGGAGAGAGAAAGAGGGAGAGGAGAGAGAGAGAGAGAGAGAGAGAGAGAGAGAGAGAGAGAGAGAGAGAGAGAGAGAGAGAGAGATTTCAGGAACCTGACTTGTAAGGATTTAAAGAGGAGTTATACATCTGCTGTGTATAACTCTGCTTAAAGTAAATAACACTCGAGTGTCTACAAAGGAGAAGGGACTAATTTGGACTGGGAGGCAAATAGCTCACAAATATTGACCATTCCTTCAAACGCCAGCTGGCCGGAGGTCCAAGGTCAAGGTAGAAACCCAGACAAAACACAGTCGTAATCAGTCTAGACGGACATGAACGAACTTCACACTCAAACGTAGTGCAGTTAAACCAGCTTTCGGTGAAACTTCCGGGAGTAAAAAAAAAATTCTGTAAACCAAGCAAAGCTAGAATCTGTTAAACCTAGACTTCTGAATCTCTAAACCTGTCTGAATAAACGCCTTCGAGCTGTATACGGATTTTTAAATTCTTTTTATTTATAAACCACATTTGTTTATAGGCTATAGAGTGTCATTTTGGATGTAGTACGTCATTTAGCTGTCTATATTATTTGTACTTTTTTAAAGGATTACCTTTGACTGTATTTTAAAACAAAATCAAACCTTGTATATGATTCAAAATTAAAGGCCTAATTGATGTCTTCTTATTTGTCAGAAAACCATTATATTGGTAAGAAAAAAATAAAATAAACAATAAGAAATATGGGAAGTGTTGAAGATATTGTATTATTCTATTGTTTTAGCCTAGAAATCTGATAAAGCTGTAGATTTAAGTACACAAGCGCCCAGGCTTCATCACGTAATGCGGACGTTTGCTTAATATTATTGACACTTAATAAATGAACTTTAGTAAAACCTGGATAATCTATACAGGAGTTTTTAAATGGCGGAGATGAAAACACGACCTAGAGATTTTCAGTCGTGATGAAAGATGATGAAACATGTAGGACGTGTTTAAATACCTAATTAAATGAAATCTTTTTTGCTCCACCAAAAAGTATTAAATATACCAATGTGTTGCTCAGACCGGCTTTAACTTCTGTTTTACTGACAAATTGCAAGTTCACAGGATGCTTTAAGAGTATTAAGCATTAAACCCGTTGTTTTTTTTTTTTGTTTTTTTTTTTCACAGTTCAACAAATACTATAATAAATGTTTAAATATTTGCTTGTATCCAGAAGAGTGAATTATTCATTTTCCACTAAACTCCACTTTAGCATTTTACAGCATTTTACCCTTTCTACTAGAGTGATTATTATGACTATCATAGCCAGTGAGGGATTTCAGGAAAAGACGAACCAGAATGAACATAACTATAACGAATCTAAAGAACCTATATATATATATATATATATATATCTCATCTCTAGAGCCTGCTGTACAACATCCATAGAAAATCTTTTATATTAATAAGTGATGCTAAAACACGATCTCTGTGGACACAAGGGTCTCAGCAGTTCTTCTAGCACGGACAAGCTGCTGATCCTTTAAGCAAGCTCTTAATCTTCAGCTGCTCAATAGGCTGCAATCTGAGCCGAATTTCCGATCCGGAATATGTGACGAAACTCCATTCATTGTGCTCTACACGTGGAGGTGTCTCAATGACTTTTTCATATTTGGGACAGTGATTAAAGCTCTGAACTAGATTCACTGGAACATTACAAGTCAAGTTCACCATCAAACAAGACACAACTGGAGTCACTGGAGTCAGCAGTGGAGCCTTGATAAAGACCTTTATCCTCTGGAGCCATCTATACCAACAACTGCTTATATTAATATATATATATAAATAAAAAAAGTGTTTGACGTGATGTTAAAATGAAACATGGCGGTCGTCTGTATTATTTATTAGCAGAGAAAGGATGAAGTGGTGTGTATGAGCGTGTCTACGTGTATGTTTTGAGTTTTCAGTATCAGAGACTTTCTTACGATCAGCCTGTGTTTAATAAACAACTGTGATAGATCATTATAAAATTAACCTACTATTAATTTATTCTAAGGTCTAATAATTAAGACTTTAATAAGTGGTGAAAATTTCACTTACTTTTTGACACACACACACACACACACACACACACACACACACACACACACACACACACACACACACACAATACAAACTACATTAATTTAAAAAGCAGGGAAATGGCGTCAAGCTGAATGGCAAACGCTTGTTTTTTAAATGAAATTCTTTCTTGTAATTTTTTGATGATCAGGTAAAGAATCTAAATAAAGTGCACTTCAATATTAAATCGAGACCTTTTTCTGTAGTATTTCCCGAGATAACAAGGTATTTATACAATAAAATAATAAAAATATGTACCAGTGTTTACATACTTAATACATTTTAAAATATATGTAATACAGTTATTATAATAATGCAGGCTTCTATAATATCGGGGGGAAATTCGCTTTCCTTTCGCCTGTAGCCTGAAACACACACCACAATCATCTCAAGTGTACTGCATAGACTGAGTAAATGTTAGACGACGACAACAACAACAACAACAACAACAAAAAGTTTACAAAGGATTAAAATGACCATAATTAATAAGAACAGAAATAAGTATGCCGTAAACACTTTAAAGATAAACTAGTGTTCGCAATTAATTTATAATCCGCCCTAAAAAGTGCATTTTAAACTCAATTTCAGAATCCTAGGCACAAAACACATCATAGTTATTATTGTGTGCAACTTATCGAAACGAATGCTATGCATTAGTAAACGTTACTCAGATTAATAAACAAGTTTATTCATGGTGGGATTTTTTTAGTCAAACTGGAAATTGTGCCTTGTGTGGACTTTCAGTGCTGATAATAAGAAGAGCAGACTTCCTCACACGTCCAAGTTCAAGTTAAAACGCTCATTATCCAGACGGGCGTGATCCGGGGCTCACCAATTAGTCCCTGCGTGAGGGCTAGACAGCTAAAGATTAGACTTAAGTAGAAATACATATGAAGGATTTAAAAAGAAGTCACTTTTAAATTGTGGAAAGTAAAAAAAAATAAATTAGGACTAGTGTTTATTGACCACAACATTTTCACTGTCATAAATAAAACTTTGTAGTTGATCCATAGGCTAAAATGATTTTCTTTCCCAGACAGACAGACAGATAGATGGACACATGGACGGATAGATGGACACAAACAGATAGATGGACACATAAACAGATAGATGGACACATGGGCGGATAGATGGACACATACATAGATGGATAGGTAGATATGATGTTTATTCCTTTTTCATCTACACTTCTTTTTCATCTTGACACGGTGTGTGTTAATTAAATTCTTGGTTTAAATTCTTACATTTCAGCAAAAACGGCGCTTTATAATAGATATGAAAATAGAGACAGACAAAAAAAAACACGTTCAGATTTTAAAGATTATTTACATTGCTATATGTTTATGTATAGAAATGTTTGTAAATGCATCAGTTCGTTTGGATGTGTAATGAGTAATGCACACACATACACGGGTTTTTGTACTTTCAGACTTCTCAAGCAACTCGAGATATTTCTTTTTCTTTATCGAGATCCGAAACAACAGCACTATCTCCTCGCATTTACCTGAGTGTTTTCTTTTCACCAGAAAAAAAAGTAAACTCGATTTTCTAACTAAAATACGATTTTAAAAAGGAAGATTATTTTGCTTCTGCGATAACATCTACGTTTAATTTATTTAAAAAAAAAAAAAAAAGATTATATCATAAATCTTTTTCACATTATAATTTCAGTTTCTCGAAGGTTCTCCGGATTTGTTCTTGAAAGAAAAAAAAGTACTTCTGGTTTAGTTGCTATCTATAAAGTATTAAAATAAAGCAATAATGTTTAACAGTGGTGCCGTTACACACCCATCATCGTGAATATAAAGCATTAAACATTTCCTTTGGGTTTTGTTCGGGTTAATGTTACTCCAGGTTTCTGAATCATGTTTCATAAAACAATGAATAAAGCTACTTGAAATGTGTAAAAATATATAAAATGACTGAAATGTGGATTAGCATTCAGCAGGAGTGTGTTGAGCACGTGTAGTAGCTTTATGTTTATTTCTGAAGAGAGAAAAAGCGATTAAAAGGTTATCCTCGGGTTTGTAGGCTGAAACTGTGTAAAGGAATAACTTTTTAGACATTTTAATTGCGCCAAACAAACGTTGAAAAAGTGTCTTAAGTTTCATTTGCATATATTTATAATATGAGAGAGGTTTATGTGAATAAACATTTGTTATTATTCTTGTTTTTAGTAATACAGTTAAATTAAAAAAACTGTACCACAGAATAATACCAATATCAATATCCTGAATATTAAATAAATACACTAATTGTAAACAAACAAGAAAAAGAATAAATCATGTATTATTATTATTCACCTTGGAATTATAAACTGAGTGTTTTTTTCCCAGATATACAGAAAGCAAGTGGCCATATCTAATTTGTGTAATTTTGTGTAATTTTGTGTAATGTTATAAATAAAAATCAAGTTTTTCTTTGGATATCTGAATAATATTTGTGTTTACTTTTCCTTTTTTTTTTTGCTATTAAGATCAGCTTTACTGATAGAGAAGGAAATTCTTGGACCTTTTGCTTAAAACAATACAAAACACAGAGAGCAATGAAAGTAAAGCAAATTTATATTAGTGTGAATAAAAAGGATAAACTATTCTTTAAAAAATGTAAATGTGAAAAAAAAAATAAAACCCTGAGCACATATAGACTATAAATTTGAGATTATTCACTGAAACAGCATGTAAAGTGTGTGTGTGTGTGTGTGTGTGTGTGTGTGTGTGTGTGTGTGTGTGTGTGTGTGTGTGTGTGTGTGTGTGTGTGTGTGTGTTTACGGTATGAAAACTAACATTTCACAACAACTTGTGCATAAGGAACAAAAACTGATGTTTCTGCCCCAGCCTGGTGTCACCCTTCTGCTCTTCCATCTTCTCTTCCTCTTCCTCTGGGTCCTGAGCGAGGGAGGAGTGTGACAGATTTAACAGCAGTGTTGTACAGCATTGCACACACCGCAGCTCTTCTTAGCTCTAAGGATGATTTTTGAGGCGATCTAAATCTCATTTCTCTCAGAATTCCTGCTGCTTTTTCTCTTCCTGACCTCTCAGGGAGCAGCTGTGGTTAGCAAATGTGAAAAAAAAAACCCAAAAGACATCAGTCATTAGCTGACCATCTCTGAAATCCTCATTGTGCTCTGATCTCGATGAAAGTCCAGAACATGGGGTACTGAAGTGAACTGTTCCTTGTTGCTGTACTTATAAAGCCACCATCTACTCAAATTCAAGTTCAGTTTTTTTTTGTCACATACACAACCATACACAGTACGACATGCAGGGCAAAGGTTTTTACCACTGTCCTATAATGGAAATAAAAATGTAACACTAGAATATAAAAATATGAGAAATACACTAGAAGATAAGAAGAATCTAAAACACAAAGAATATCAGAATATAATATAAAAGATAATAGAAAATAGACTGTCAATTATACGATATATAAAAAATAAAATAAAATAAAATAGAATAAAATAAACAGCAATAGAATAGATAAGAATGGAATCAGCAGAATATAAGAAAGGAATAAACAGAATGTTCAAAGTTAAAGTGTCATGTGCAATGGACTGTATCTACTGCATCTTCAAGTCTTTCATTATGTACATTGGACCTTTTAAATGCACATTAAAGGTACACATGATAAAAGCATAACCCCAGTGACAAGGAAATGTAGTCTATTATACCTCCTACCACTCCTCTCGAGCCTCAGTGAGAGTAAAACATCACCTGCACCTTCAGTTTGATTGACCTTCAGTGAATCCATGCTCTCAGAAATAAAGGAACTAAATGGACCCATTCCTTGTCGCTGTGGTGGTACCATCAAGCACTCATGATTTTTTGTTTAACCAGAAAGGTGTGTCTAGAGTAACGTTAATATTTCCATTTTCCTACATGAAATCTTTGTTAAAGTTTAACGTATCCACATTTCTAATGCAGAAAGTTTAAAGCTAAGGCTACCCTTTTTTTTTTTTTAAAAGAAATTAGCACGTCATACCTCCAACCTTCTCCCACACCTTTTTTGCCCCAGTGACAGGGAGCAGTACATGATTATTGCACCTGCACTGATGAGTACTCTTTACAGCAGGTGGATCTCAGAAGCTCCAAATTTACAATGGGGCAATGTTTTCATTCCACTTTCTAAGAAATGAAGATACCAAAACTCCACCTTATAATAGATTTGTGCATTTTAAAACTGTTTAAGCTACAAAAACTACTGTGAAAGCTAATTTCCTAAAAGAAAAAGAGGTACTAAGTGTAAGGAACTTACAGTCAGTGACATGGTAACGCAAGGAACCTTTATTTCTGACAAAGGACAGTGTGTGTGTGTGCGTGTGTGTGTGTGTGTGTGTGTGTGTGTGTGTGTGTGTGTATGTTAGAGAGGGAACATTCATGTAGAATAATAATTATTCTAAATTCTAAAATTTGGAGCAACATTTCTGCTTGTTATTTGCATCTTTTATTAAAATGACATGATCCAAAACCCCGAAGGCCCGGTTAAATTTCTCACTAACAGTAACATGAGAATTGAAGTAAAGTAGAAATAAAAGGATGTTGTTCTGTAGGACTGGTGTGTTCTGCTTATTTCTCGAGATTATACATCATTATACAGATTATTATCGTGTGAGATGGAGTAAGATGGAGACGCTGACCATTGCTGGACTTCACATTACCTGGCGTTTCGGCAACTCCACTCATGCAGACACAATAAATGTTGGCCTTTAGACCAAGCACCTACACGCGACACAGGAAAAGATCAGGAATGTTGTTGTATGTTGTTGTTTATCTGAAACACGGATCTACAAATTGAAAAAAATCTCTATAAAAAACCCTAGTTTTGGTGAACCCTAGTAACACTAAGTCTATTTTCAGTCCTTTGTTCTGTTCCGTGTTTATTTTGGATTTTAATCTGATGCAGGAATAAAAGTTATCAACTCGTCTAGAGTTTCTGTGAAATAACAAAGGCTTGTGAATCTAAGTGTGTGATATGTCTGAGGTGTGTCTAGTGGACACACACACACACACACACACACACACACACACACACACACACACACACACACACACACACACACACACACACACACACACCTTAGGAAGCACTAAGATCTAACGAGCGGTTCGTCTTTATCCTTAAATCAGGAAGAAAGCTGCGCTTGCTGCGTACATTGGGTTAAAAATCATCTTGTATTTAATTAAATGAATTACTCTAATACTTTTATAAAACTCTCAAACCTTTTAATCATTCCCTGCCGTCCATATTCAAATTAGGACTCGCACGGGATCAAAGTTCAAGTTCAAGATTGCCCTTCTGCGTGTCAATGCGCATGCGCGTACATTATTCACGGGTAAAACACACACAGGCGTTTGTTGTCTGAAACACTGCAAACACAATTAAATAACACACACACACACACACACACACACACACACACACACACACACACACACACACACACACACTGTATTAAATTAAAAATAAAACATTTAATACAGATCGAGCAGAGAAATGATTTCTACACAGTATATAAAGGTCAGTACACAACTTTAACCACTTTACAAAAACCATTTCTGTGTTTTTATTAAAAAAAGATTATTCTCAAAATATAACAAATCGGAATGAAGGAATTCTACAGAGATATTGTTGTGTAAGTCTTTATTATTATTATTGTTTTAAAAATGAACTTTAGCCACACAAGTCTAACAGAGTAACTGTGAATATATTTAGGCAGATTAATTTAAAAAAAAAAATGTTATAAACACTTTATAAACTTGTCTCTGAGTGTGAATGGAATGTAAAGAGCAACTCAACTAACCGGATGTTTTTAAAGGCAAACGTTCCAGTGCGATTTATTTCTATAATTTGGGGTAAATCATTTCTGTTGTGTATTTAAAATATCATATCTAAAATTTCGCCCAAATAGGTGTCTGCTTCATGTAAAAAGTCTGCTTTACCTTTTCGATTTTTTTAATCAAAGGTTATTATTTGTGCTAAAATAGAATTTTTTTGTGTTTCGCAAAAATTTCAGCGCATTTTTTTATTATTAAAAAATACAGAAACGAATGAGTTAGTGGATTGTTGTTATTGTTTTAACAGATTTTATTCCTGGACGGTGAAATGTGCAATTACATTCACTATATGTAGAATGTAGAAAATTTAGTTTTAAAAATTAAAATTTTTATTAACTGAAGCAAAACCAGAGCGCGTGTTTGGCGGCCATTTTCCCTCGGCACAAAGGTAAAAAAAAATACATACAAGTGTTTTTACTTTATTATATGTTTAAAGTGATTTTATGGGTGTTTTTTTGGTAAATCTGTTTAATTTGTAGAAATGTTTAAATCTGATATGACTGAAGTCTCTTCAGAACAAAACTGAAATGATAAACAAATAAAAACACTCACGACTTATTTTTAACTAAAATATTCCATTATCTCAATTTACTGAACATGTTTTAAATCGGATTAAAGTTCAACTGGACTCTGATCAGATATGCGTCGAAATATTATTCATTATATAAGTAGACAGTATTTCTGGAAATTTCGTAATTTCAGTAAAAGACGAATGAAATGCAGACAGAAAAACGAAGAGCTTTAACCCAAAATAAAAGAAAATAAAACATTCATTTTTATTTAGAATTTCTTTATCGATTATTAAACTAATAGTTGTAGTTATAGCAACCAATAAATATTACAAGTTTTAAGTAGGCTACCTTCTGTTTAAAAAGTAATATACGTATCTATAAAATATTAAATAAAATAACAAGGACAGAGATCAGAAAACATGCTACTATTTTATAAATTTTTATTTTATTTTATTATTTTTTTTACATTTTATTATTATTTTTTACATTTTAATTCAATTTAATTCAGTTGAATTTAATTTAATTTATTATTTTGTTTTTTTTTTATTTTATTTTATTTTATTTTATTTTATTTTATTTTATTTTATTTTATTTTATTTTACTTTATCTTATATGATAGCAACAAAGCTTTGGTATATTGATACACATGATGAATTAAAAATTAAGATTCCCTCTCAAAGCTACAAATGTCACATTCACATCCATAACTTGCCAAAGTCCAAGACCTGAACACCTCCACTGCCCCTCGCTCTTCTCACGTCCATCGTCATGAAATCATCGTAAGAGAAGGGTTCTCTCTCTTTTGTTTTGTTTGCACTGTAGTTCAGGTGAAGCGTTTACTGCTGCTTCACTTTGACAGGAAACACCTTTGCAGTTAATAGAATGATCCTAGGAGTGGCCAAGGAGTGGCCTAAGATCCAACACCATGTCTTGAGAAATTCATTACATTCCTTAAACAGGAGTAAAAAGCTGTGAAGAAAAGCTGTGACTGTGTGTTCACTCTGTACTTTAATCATTCCTAACTTTTCACATGTGCTGGTGTAAATTCCTACAGGTTTTCCTTTAACAGGCCGCAATGCTGACCGCTGCAGACAGTTCAATACAGCTGACATGTTTGAAGGAGAAATGGTTTTATTCCTCTATTGTGTGTGATGTCACATAATTTTCCACTTATACATCTAATGTTGTACAGGAAGAAATTTGTCATCACAGTTAAATGAAATGGGAGAGATTCCTTCGATTTAAAGGTTCAACACTACAATCAACACAGAAGTGGAACATCTACACACACATTCTGTACATTTTCACTGGAATTGGTGTGTTAGTCATGATGACCATTATCACACTGAGAGAACTGTGTGTATGATTAGAAAAGCATATGCAGTGATGGACTGGTGTCCCAGACAGGGTGTAGTCCTGCTTCACGCCCATTATTCCCAGAATACGCTCCAGGTCCATCATCATCCTGCCTGAGATAAAGCACTTGAATAAATGAACTGAAATTAGAATTTTGTTTAACATCATGGTGGTGTGGGAAGTAATTATTCTAATACAGACCCAGAATTTATTTTGGGGGAAAAGACTGGATAAACTGCTAATAGCTGAAATGTGTAGTATCCACTTCACTGCTAGACATGACTGGAACAACAACAATGTCCTAATTAGATGCAGGCCACTAGGTGTAAAATATCTGGTTCTGTCCAAACAAAAACAATTACTCCACGTTTTAGAGACATCACCTTGTTAAAAAAATAATTTAAGGATTTTGTCTAAACACATCATTTATCCATCGTATGTGTTTCGGACAACTATCCTGCTTGATCTGGAAAAGCAACTTAAAATTTTTTGGCACAAACCTTAAAAAAAAAACCAGATATTCCCATGGAGGAATTCATCAGTCTGGACTCTGAAACCTGGAGTTAGATGATTCCATTACATCTTTTAAAGGTCAGGCTAAGCATAGAGCCAACAACATGAACTCATTAGAAAGCCTCTTCCACTGGAGACTCTGCTGATTCCAAGGGACAACTCTGTGAATATCTACAGCCACAATTCTTCTTAAATGTGACAGAAGGTATTTTTTTATTGTCTGATCTGCCCATGGAATGAAACACCTCACCGTCTGTACCATGTCTCTGACCTTTTTGGCTCTAGACCTTTCCCATCATAGAAGCCACCTTCAGTAAACCCAGCTCTTAATGACCTAACCGTTACTAGCAGATCTATGAGATCTTCTTGCTGTAACTGGTGTGTGTTAGGAGAAACCTCAAAGAGTAGGAAAATTTTACGATTTTGCTAATTCTGTGAGATGGTTAGAGACCGCACAATGGTGAAATGCAGATTAGCTCTTTTGTCCAGACTTACGAGTATTTCCTGGAACACACGCAAACTCGGGCTCAAGCAACACACTTTTTTTAGTTGCCATGGCTTACATCCATTTAGACAAATCCTGGCAAAGTCTCACATAATAGAGTCGATTTTTTTTGCTAAATGTAAATGAAAATTTAAATAAAAAAAGTTAGGATTGCAACAGAAATTAGTTAACAACAGCTCAAATGCCAGGCTTAGACTATTGCAGGAGAGGAAAAAATATGTGCACTGTGTCAAAATCGTTCTCAGTTAATAGTAGGCACATGAAGGCAACTTTTAACACATAAATATTCAAGAATAAAAATAAAAAATCTTTACTGATGAAAGCAGTTTACTTTAGCAGAGCAGCTAAAGTAAAAAAAAAAGTAAAGTAAAGTTTGTAAGTGTGAATAAGGGTGTATAAGAGTGTATAACGGTGTATAAGAGTGCATAAGGGTGTATAAGAGTGTATAAGAGTGTATAAAGCTGTAGAAGGGTGGGGAAGGGTGTGTAAGAGTGTAGAAGGGTGTTAAAGAGTGTAGAACAGTGTATGAGGGTATAAGAGTGTATAAGATTGTATAAGGGTGTTTGAGGGTGTAAAAGGGTAAATAAGGGTGTATAAAGGTGTATAAGAGTGCATAAGGGTCTATAAGGGTGTATAAGAGTGTGTAAGAGTGTATAAAAGTGTATAAGGTGCATAAGAGTGTTTAAGAGCGAGTAATGGTGTAAAAGGGTGTATTAGACTCTATAAGAGTGGATCAAGGTGTATAAGGTTGTATAAGAGTGTATAAGAGTGTATAAGGATGAATAAGAGTGTAAAAGGGTGTATAAAGGTGTTTATAAGTGCATAATAGTGCATAAGGGTGTATAATGGTGTATAAGAGTGTATAAGGGTGTAAAAGGGTGTATAAAGGTGTATAAGGGTGTATAACGGTGTATAAAGTTTATAAGGGTGTATAAAAGTGTATAAGAGTGTACAACAGTGTATAAAGGTGTACATGGGTAAATAAGGGTGTAGAAGGGTGTATAAGAATATTAAAGAGTGTATAAGGGTGTATAAGAGTTTATAAGGGTGTATAAGAGTGTGCAAGGGTGTAGAAGGGTGTGGAAGGGTGTATAAGAGTGTATGAGGGTGTATAAGAGTGTAGAAGAGTGTATAAGGGTGTATAAGGTTTATAAGGGTGTATAAGAGTGTGCAAGGGTGTAGAAGGGTGTGGAAGGGTGTATAAGAGTGTATGAGGGTGTATAAGAATGTAGAAGAGTGTATAAGGTTGTATAAAGGTGTATAAGAGTGTATAAGGTGCATAAGAGTGTTTAAGGGTGTGTAATGGTGTAAAAGGATATGTAAGAGTGTATAAGGGTGTATAATGGTTTATAAGAGTGTATAAAGGTGTATAAGGGGGTTTTATAAATGTATGCAAGTGTATAAGGGTGTATAAGGTTGAATAAGGGTGTATAAGAGTTTATAACGGTGTATAAGGTTGTATAAGAGTGTATAAGGATGAATAAGAGTGTATAAGGGTGTATAAAGGTGTTTATAAGTGCATAATAGTGGATAAGGGTGTATAATGGTGTATAAGAGTGTGTAAGAGTGTAAAAGAGTGTAAAAGGGTGTATAAAGGTGTATAAGGGTGTATAACGGTGTATAAGAGTTTATAAGGGTGTATAAAAGTGTATAAGAGTGTACAACAGTGTATAAAGGTGTACATGGGTAAATAAGGGTGTAGAAGGGTGTATAAGAGTATTAAAGAGTGTATAATGGTGTATAAGAGTTTATAAGGGTGTATAAGAGTGTGCAAGGGTGTAGAAGGGTGTGGAAGGGTGTATAAGAGTGTATGAGGGATTATAAGAGTGTATGAGGGTGTATAAGAGTGTATAAGGGGGGCATAAGAGTGTTTAAGGGTGTGCAATGGTGTAAAAGGGTTTGTAAGAGTGTATAAGGGTGTATAATGGTTTATAAGAGTGTATAAAGGTGTATAATGGGGTTTATAAATGTATGCAAGTGTATAAGGGTGTATAAGGTTGAATAAGGGTGTATAAGAGTTTATAACGGTGTATAAGGTTGTATAAGAGTGAATAAGAATGAATAAAATTGTATAAGGGTGTTTAAGGATGTTTATAAGTGTATAATAGTGGTTAAGGGTGTATAACGGTGTATAAGAGTTTATAAGGGTGTCTAAGAGTGTATAAGGCTGTATAAGAGTGTATAAGAGTGTATAAAAGTGTATAAGAGTGTACAACAGTGTGTAAAGGTGTACATGGGTAAATAAGGGTGTAGAAGGGTGTATAAGAATATTAAAGAGTGTATAAGGGTGTATAAGATTGTATAAGGGTGTTTGAGGGTGTAAAAGGGTACATAAGGGTGTATAAAGGTGTATAAGAGTGCATAAGTGTCTATAAGGGTGTATAAGAGTGTGTAAGAGTGTATATAAGTGTATAAGGTGCATAAGAGTGTTTAAGAGCGAGTAATGGTGTAAAAGGGTGTATTAGACTCTATAAGAGTGTATCAAGGTGTATAAGGTTGTATAAGAGTGTATAAGAGTGTATAAGGATGAATAAGAGTGTAAAAGGGTGTATAAAGGTGTTTATAAGTGCATAATAGTGGATAAGGGTGTATAATGGTGTATAAGAGTGTATAAGGGTGTAAAAGGGTGTATAAAGGTGTATAAGGGTGTATAACGGTGTATAAGAGTTTATAAGGGTGTATAAAAGTGTATAAGAGTGTACAACAGTGTATAAAGGTGTACATGGGTAAATAAGGGTGTAGAAGGGTGTATAAGAGTATTAAAGAGTGTATAATGGTGTATAAGAGTTTATAAGGGTGTATAAGAGTGTGCAAGGGTGTAGAAGGGTGTGGAAGGGTGTATAAGAGTGTAGAAGGGATTATAAGAGTGTATGAGGGTGTATAAGAGTGTATAAGAGTGTATAAGGTGCATAAGAGTGTTTAAGGGTGTGCAATGGTGTAAAAAGGTTTGTAAGAGTGTATAAGGGTGTATAATGGTTTATAAGAGTGTATAAAGGTGTATAAGGGGGTTTATAAATGTATGCAAGTGTGTAAGGGTGTATAAGGTTGAATAAGGGTGTATAAGAGTTTATAACGGTGTATAAGGTTGTATAAGAGTGTATACGAGTGAATAAGGATGAATAAAATTGTATAAGGGTGTTTAAGGATGTTTATAAGTGTATAATAGTGGTTAAGGGTGTATAACGGTGTATAAGAGTTTATAAGGGTGTCTAAGAGTGTATAAGGGTGTATAACGGTGTATAAGAGTGTATAAGAGTGTATAAAAGTGTATAAGAGTGTACAACAGTGTATAAAGGTGTACATGGGTAAATAAGGGTGTAGAAGGGTGTATAAGAATATTAAAGAGTGTATAAGGGTGTATAAGAGTTTATAAGGGTGTATAAGAGTGTGCAAGGGTGTAGAAGGGTGTGGAAGGGTGTATAAGAGTGTATGAGGGTGTATAAGAGTGTAGAAGAGTGTATAAGGGTGTATAAGAGTTTATAAGGGTGTATAAGAGTGTGCAAGGGTGTAGAAGGGTGTGGAAGGGTGTATAAGAGTGTATGAGGGTGTATAAGAGTGTAGAAGAGTGTATAAGGGTGTATAAGAGTTTATAAGGGTGTATAAGAGTGTGCAAGGGTGTAGAAGGGTGTGGAAGGGTGTATAAGAGTGTATGAGGGTGTATAAGAGTGTAGAAGAGTGTATAAGGTTGTATAAAGGTGTATAAGAGTGTATAAGGTGCATAAGAGTGTTTAAGGGTGTGTAATGGTGTAAAAGGGTATGTAAGAGTGTATAAGGGTGTATAATGGTTTATAAGAGTGTATAAAGGTGTATAAGGGGGTTTATAAATGTATGCAAGTGTATAAGGGTGTATAAGGTTGAATAAGGGTGTATAAGAGTTTATAACGGTGTATAAGGTTGTATAAGAGTGTATAAGAGTGAATAAGGATGAATAAAATTGTATAAGGGTGTTTAAGGGTGTTTATAAGTGTATAATAGTGGTTAAGGGTGTATAACAGTGTATAAGAGTGTGTAAGAGTGTAAAAGAGTGTATAAGGGTGTAAAAGGGTGTATAAAGGTGTATAAGGGTGTATAACGGTGTATAAGAGTTTATCTTCTTCTTCTTCTTCTTCTTTCTGCTTTTCCCTTCAGGGGTTGCCACAGCAAATCATCTCTCTCCACCTATCCCTATCTTCTGCATCCTCAACACTTGCACCCACTAGCTTCATATCCTCATTACTTACATCCATATACCTCCTCTTTGCCTCCTGCCTGGCAGCTCCATGTCCAACATTCTCCTACCAATATACTCACTCTCCCTCCTCAGAACATGTCCAAACCATCTTAATCTGGCCTCCCTAACTTTGTCCCCCAAACGTCCAACATGAGCTGTCCCTCTGATGTACTCGTTCCTAATCCTATCCAATCTTGTCACTCCCAAAGAGAACCTCAACATCTTCAGCTCTGCTACCTCTAGCTCTGACTCCTGTCTCTTCCTCAGTGACACTGTCTCTAAACCATACAGCATGGCCGGTCTCACCACTGTCCTGTACACCTTCCCCTTGATTCTCGCTGATATTTTCTGATCACACAGAACTCCCGACACCTTTCTCCACCCATTCCAACCTGCCTGCACTCGCTTCTTTACCTCTTGGTGTATAAGAGTTTATAAGGGTGTATAAGAGTGTATAAGAGTGTATAACGGTGTATAACGGTGTATAAGGTTGTATAAGAGTGTATAAGAGTGAATAAGGATGAATAAAATTGTATAAGGGTGTTTAAGGGTGTTTATAAGTGTATAATAGTGGTTAAGGGTTTATAACGGTGCATAAGGGTGTATAAGTGTGTAGAAAAGCGTATAAAGATGTATAAGAGTGTAAAAGAGTGTATAAGGGTGTACAAGAGTGTATAGGAGTGTATCAATGTGTATAACAGTGCATAAGAGTGTATGAGGGAGTATAAGAATGTATAAGAGTTTATGAGGGTGTACAAGAATGTATAAAGTGTATAAATTTGTGCTTTTCACAAAGAGCATTGCCTCAAAGCAGCTTTACAGAACACAAGAAACAATAAACATACAAACAAACAAACAGTCCTAGATGTTAGACAAAATTTTCCCTAGTGAGCGAGCCTGAGGTGACTCAGGCGACTGTGGCAAGGAAAAACTCCCTTAGATGGAATTAGGAAGAAACCTTGAGAGGAACCAGACTCAAAAGGTAACCCAGCCTCATTTGGGTGACACACGGAGAGTGTGATATGAACAATGTCCTTTCTGCATTAGTTGTGTGATGCAGATACAGCATGTGTAGAATGTTGTGTGTAAAATGTCCACATAGGGTTGGCAGTGCTGCTTTGATTACTCCAGTCCTCAGAAAGCAGAACCCAGCTGGAGCTGGTCTATCTCTGGATGCCACCGGAGCTGGCACAATCTCTGTGTGACTCGGGGGTGGGTAGAAGAAGGGAAACAAATGGAAAGGAATTAGCGTAGCTGCTATTCATAATATTAGCAGGCACTAGATGATGATGTGCATTTAATCAGATGTATTGGAGTACAAAGTTATGGGATGTATTAGGTGTATGCCTGGCTAAAGAGATATGTCTTTAGTCTACGTTTGAACTGGGAGACTGTGCCTGAGCCCCGAACACTGTCAGGAAGACTGTTCCAAAGTTTAGGAGCCAAATACGAAAAAGCTCTACCCCCTTTTGTATACTTTGATATTCTGGGAACTACCAGAAGTCCGGAGTTTTGAGATCTTAAGGAGCGTGATGGATTGTAACGTGTTAGAAGACTGGCTAGATACGTGGGAGCTGAACCGTTTAGAGTCTTGTAATGTAAGTAGAGCTAGTTTATAATCAATTCTAAACTTAACAGGTAGCCAGTGCAGGGATGATAATATTGGGGTTATATGGTCATACTTTCTTGACCTGGTAAGGACTCTGGCTGCATTCTGGACTAACTGTAGCTTGTTTATTGAAGATGTAGGACAACCACCTAGTAATGCATTACAATAGTCCAGTCTGGAGGTCATGAACGCGTGAACTAGCTTTTCTGCATCAGATAAATATGTATAACAGATAAAATGTTCCTAAGCTTGACAATATTTCTGAGGTGGAAGAAGGCTGTTTTTGTAATATCGGAAATATGTTTTTCAAAGGACAAACTGCTGTCTAATATTACGCTGTAGAGCTAGTAGTTGAGGTCTTTCACTGTAGAGCTAGTAGTTGAGGGGGGCAAGGGTGTTCACCAAGTTGGACCTCAGAAGTGCATACAACTTGGTGCGTATCCGCAAGGGGGACGAGTGGAAGACCTTCGGAGGAGGAAATGGCCGGATCCATACGCAGAGGCAGGTAGAAGACCAGCGCACCAGCTCTCCCGAACGCCATGAGATTTGGGGATTGTGGCGCCCTAGCCATGGGAAGGCCAGAATCACGGGGTTCACTGGCGAGGAGGTGACATAAAACGGCAATTGTTCGTAGTGAAAAAGCCCCACATGGAACTCCAGTAGCTCGGTTTGGTGCTTCAGGTAGCCCTTCCCAATGGGCTGACTGTCGATGGCCATAATCCGCAGAGCTGGTACACAGGGGAAGGTGGGGATCCCGAGCTCCTCCACCAACGCCCCGTCGATGAGGCTGACGGCCGCTCCAGAGTCAATTAGCGCTGAAACGGGGACACAGCGGTCAGAAAAATGTAACGACACCAGCACCGTTAGGTTAAAGAATGAGAAGTGGCCGGATCCATACGCATCGAGCAAGAAGTGCGCACCGTATTTAAATCCTCCGGTGAACCGGAAGTAGAGTCAAAACACGGGCGAGGGCTTACTCTCGCAGTCACCTCTAGCGCGAGTCGTGACAGTAGTAATAGAACATCCTTCTAAATGCAAGGTGAATTGTGAGAGCTTCTGTGTACTGGTTGTTGGACGAATCAGTAATATCTCCGTCTTATCAGGATTTAGTAATAGAAAATTATCAGTCATCCAGTCTTTAATATCTTTAACACACTCTGTTAATCTAGACAGTTTAGATATTTCATCTGGTTTTGATGAGATATATAACTGTGTATTGTCAGCGTAACAGTGGAAACTAATCCCATGCCTTCAAATGATGTTGCCTAAAGGAAGCATGCATATAGAAAAAAGCAGAGGTCCTAAAATTGATCCTTGTGGGGCCCCAAATTTCATTGGCATTACACTGGACAGTTCTCCATTTAAATCTACAAAATGGTATCGATCAGACAGGTAGGATCTGAACCATTTTAATGCCTGCCCCTGAATACCTATGTGATTTTGTAAGCGGTCTACGAGAATGTTATGATCTATAGTGTCGAATGCAGCACTAAGATCAAGTAAGACTAATATTGAGATGCAGCCTTGGTCCGAAGCTAAAAACAAGTCATTTGTGATTTTTACTAGTGCAGTTTCTGTGCTATGATGGGGCCTGAAACCTGACTGAAATTCTTCAAGGATAAAGTTTTCCTGTAAGAAGGAGCATAATTGAGCAGACACAACCTTTTCTAATATTTTAGATATAAAGGGAAGGTTTGAAATCGGTCTGTAATTTAATAAGTCATTAGGGTCTAGTTTAGGTTTCTTAAGAAGAGGCTTTATAACTGCTAACTTGAGAGGTTTTGGGACGTGACCTAAATATAACGAGGAATTAATAATGTTGAGGAGAGGCTCTCCAGCTGTGTGTATCACTTCTTTCAGTAATCTAGTTGGAATTGGATCTAACAGACATGTTGTTGAATTAGTCATGGTGATAAGTTTATTCAGCTCTTCCTTCCCTATACCTGTAAAGCATTGTAGCTTTAGATGTGGAGCTTTAGGTTGGACTAGATCACTGGATGCTGTCAAAGGTTGAACATCCATTATTTTATTCCTGATACTATCAATTTTGTCGGTGAAGAAGTTCATAAAGTCCTCACTACTAAACTGTGATGGAGTACTCTCTTCAGATATCTGAGGTTTTGTTAGTCTAGCCACTGTACTAAATAAGAATCTGGGATTGTTTTGGTTTATTTCTATAAGTTTGTTCAAATGCTCAGCCCTAGCAGCTTTTAGAGCCTGTCTATAGCTGGACATACTGTCTGAATTCTGAAAACTTATAATTTTGTATGAGGGTGACCAAGGGTGTATGAGAGTGTATAAGGGTGTATAAGAGTGTATAAGAATGTATGAGGGTGTATAACGGTGTATAAGAGTGTATAAGAGTGTATAAGAGCGTAAAAGAGTGTACAAAAGTGTATAAGAGTATATAAGGTTGAACAAGGGTATATAAGAGTGTATAAGAGTGCATAAGGGAGTATAAGAGTGTAAGAAGGTGTACACAGGTAAATAAGGGTGTATAAGAGTCTTAAAGGGTGTGTAATGGTGTATAAGAGTGTATAAGGGTGTATGAAGGTGTACACAGGTATATAAGAGTGTATAAGTGTCTTAAAGGGTGTATAATGGTGTATAAGAGTGTATAAAGATGAATAAGGGTGTATAAGGGTGTTTATAAGTGTATAATAGTGGATAAGGGTGTATAATGGTGTATAAGGGTATATAAGAGTGTATAAAAGTGTATAAAGGTGTGTAAGAGTGTATAAGAGTGTATAACTGTGTATAAGAGTGTATAAGAGTTTATAATGGTGTATAAGAGTGTATAAGCATTTATCAGAGTGTAGAAGGGTGTATAAGAGTCCATGAGGGTGTAGAAGGGTTTAAAAGAGTGTATAAGGATGAATAAGAGTGCATAAGGGTGTATAATGGTGTTTATAAATGTAGAAGGGTGTATAACGGTGTATCTGAGTGTAGAAGGGTGTTTAAGAGTCTATGACATTTACATTTACATTTACATTTACATTTCTGGCATTTAGCAGACGCCCTTATCCAGAGCGACTTACATTTTCATCTCATTTTTATACAACTGAGCATTTTTGGGGTTAAGGGCCTTGCTCAGGGGCCCAGTAGTTGCAGCTTGGTGGACCTGGGATTCGATCACACAACCTTCCGATCAGTAGTCCAATGCCTTAACCACTAAGCTACCACATCCCCATGAGGGTGTATATACAGTGTATAAAGATGTAGAAGGGTGGAGAAGGGTGTGTAACGGTGTATAAGGGTGTATAAGAGTGTATAAGAGTGTAGAAGGGTGTATAAGGGTGTATCTGAGTGTAGAAGGGTGTAGAAGGGTGTTTAAGAGTCTATGAGGGTGTATATACAGTGTATAAAGATGTAGAAGGGTGGAGAAGGGTGTATAAGAGTCTCTGGGGGTGTATAAGAGTGTACAAAGGTGAAAAGGGTGGAGAAGGGTGTGTAAGAGTGTAGAAGGGTGTATAAGGGTGTATAAAAGTGCACACGGGTAAAAGGGTGTATAAGAATGTTAAAGAGTGTATAATGGTGTATAAGAGAGTATATGGGTGTTTATAAGTGTTTAATAGTGGATAAGGGTGTATAACAGTCTATAATGGTGTATAAGAGAGTATAAGGGTGTTTATAAGTGTATAATAGTGGATAAGGGTGTATAAGAGACTGTCTTCTTCTTCTTCTTTCGGCTTTTCCCTTCAGGGGTCGCCACAGCGAATCATCTCTCTCCACCTATCCCTATCTTCTGCATCCTCAACCCTTACACCCACTAGCTTCATATCCTCATTTATTACATCCATATACCTCCTCTTTGGCCTTCCTCTTTGCCTCCTGCCTGGCAGCCCCATGTCCAACATTCTCCTACCAATATACTCACTGTCCCTCCTCTGAACATGTCCAAACCATCTTAATCTGGCCTCCCTAACTTTGTCCCCCAAACGTCCAACATGAGCTGTCCCTCTGATGTACTCATTCCTAATCCTGTCCAATCTTGTCACTCCCAAAGAGAACCTCAACATCTTCAGCTCTGCTACCTCGAGCTCTGACTCCTGTCTCTTCCTCAGTGGCACTGTCTCTAAACCATACAGCATGGCCGGTCTCACCACTGTCCTGTACACCTTCCCCTTGATTCTCGCTGATATTTTCTGATCACACAGAACTCCCGACACCTTTCTCCACCCATTCCAACCTGCCTGCACTCGCTTCTTTACCTCTTTCCCACACTCTCCATTACTCTGGACTGTTGACCCCAAGTACTTAAACTCCTGTACCTTCTTCACCTCTTCACCCTGTAACCTTACTGTTCCACTTCCCTCTCTTTCATTCACACACATGTACTCAGTCTTACTACGACTGACCTTCATTCCTCTTCTCTCCAGCGCAAACCTCCACCTCTCCAGGTTTTCCTCCACCTGCTCCCTGCTCTCACTACAGATCACAATGTCATCTGCAAACATCATTGTCCAAGGAGACTCCTGTCTGACCTCCTCTGACAACTGGTCCATCACTATAGCAAACAGGAAGGGGCTCAGAGCCGATCCCTGATGCAGTCCCACCTCCACATTGAACTCCTCTGTCTGACCTACAGCACACCTCACCACTGTCCTGCTCCTCTCATACATGTCCTGCACCACTCTGACATACTTCTCCGCCACTCCTGACTTCCTCATACAGTACCACAGCTCTTCTCTTGGCACCCTGTCATATGCTTTCTCCAAGTCTACAAACACACAGTGCAACTCCTTCTGACCATCCCTATACTTCTCCATCAAAATCCTCAGAGCAAAAATTGCATCCGTTGTGCTCTTTCTGGACATGAAGCCATACTGCTGCTCACAAATTTCCACTACCTTCCTTAACCTAGCTTCCACTACTCTTTCCCATACCTTCATTGTATGGCTCATCAACTTTATCCCCCTATAGTTACTGCAACTCTGCACGTCACCCTTATTCTTAAAGATCGGCACTAACACACTTCTTCTCCATTCCTCAGGCATCCTCTCACTCTCTAAAACCCTGTTGAACAAATTAGCTAAAAATTCCACTGCTGCCTCTCCCAGACACTTCCAGACCTCCACCGGAATGTCATCAGGACCAACTGCCTTCCCACTTTTCATCCTCTTCAAAGCCTTCCTGACTTCATCCTTTCTAATCTTATCTACTTTCTGTTCCACAGAGTTCACCCCTTCTACTCTTTTTTCCCTCTCATTTTCCTCATTCATCAGCTCCTCAAAGTATTCCTTCCATCTCCTCTGTACACTCTCCTCACTTGTGAGCACCCTTCCATCTCTATCCTTAATAACTCTAACTTGCTGCACATCCTTCCCATCTCGATCCCTCTGCCTAGCTAACCTGTACAAGTCCTTCTCTCCTTCTCTAGTGTCTAACCTAGTGTACAACTCTTCATATGCCTTCTGCTTGGCCTTAGACACCTCCCTCTTCACTCTGCGCTGTAACTCCTTGTATTCCTGTCTATTCTCTTCAGTCCTGTCCATGTCCCACTTCTTCTTGGCTAACCTCTTCCTCTGGATACTATCCTGAACTTCCTCATTCCACCACCAAGTCTCCTTATCTTCTTTCCTCCTTCCAGATGACACACCCAGCACCTTTCTCCCTGTCTCCCTGATCACTTCTGCTGTAGTTTCCCAGTCATCTGGCAGCACTACCTGACCACCCAGAGCCTGCCTCAACTTCTGTCTAAATTCCTCACAACATTCCTCCTTTTTCAGCTTCCACCACTTGGTTTTCTTCTCTGTCTTTGACCTCTTCGTCTTACAGACCATCAAAGTCATCCTACACACCACCATCCTATGCTGTCTGGCTACACTCTCTCCCACTACCACTTTACAGTCACTAATCTCTTTCAGATTGCCTCTTCTACATAGAATGTAGTCTACCTGTGTTCTCCTACCTCCACTCTTGTAAGTCACTCTATGCTCCTCCCTCTTCTGAAAATAAGTGTTAACCACACCCATGTCCATCCTCTTAGCAAAGTCCACTACCATCTGTCCTTCAAGGTTCCTTTCCTTAACTCCAAACTTGCCCATCACCTCCTCATCACCTGTGTTCCCCTCGCCAACATGTCCATTAAAATCCGCTCCTATCACCACTCTCTCACCCGTGGGAATACTCTCCATCACCTCATCTAATTCACTCCAGAATCTCTCTTTCTCCTCTAACTCACAACCTACCTGTGGGGCATAACCACTAACAACATTCAACATCACCCCTTCAAACTCTAACTTCAGACTCATCACCCTGTCTGACACTCTCTTCACCTCCAGGACATTCCTCACAAACTCCTCCTTCAGGACCACACCTACCCCATTTCTCTTACTATCCACACCATAATAAAACAGCTTGAATCCTGCTCCTATACTACGAGCCTTGCTACCCTTCCACCTGGTCTCCTGTACACACAGTATATCCACCTTCCTTCTCTCCATCACATCAGCCAGCTCTCTACCTTTCCCTGTCATAGTACCAACATTTAGAGTTCCTATTCTCAGTCCTACACTCTTACCTTTCCTCTTCTCTCTCTGTCTGTGCACTCTCCTCCCTCCTCTACTTCTTCCACCAACAGTAGCCCAATTTCCACCGGCGCCCTGTAGGTCAACGGCGCCGATGGCGGTCGTTGTTAACCCGGGCCTCGACCGATCCGGTATGAAATTCGTACTGACGATTCGCATGGTTAAATTTGGCAATGTTTTACGCCGGATGCCCTTCCTGACGCAACCCTCTCTATTTATCCGGGCTTGGGACCGGCACAGAAGTCACTGGACTGTGACCCCCATGGCTAGATTGTATAAGAGACTGTATACGAGTGTATAAAATTGTAGGAGGGTGTAGAAGGGTGTGTAAGAGTGTAGAAGGGTGTAGAAGGGTGTATAAGAGTGTATGAGGGTGTATAAGGGTGTATAAAGGTGCACACGGGTAAAAGGGTGTATAAGAGTGTTAAAGAGTGTATAATGGTGTATAAGAGAGTATATGGGTGTTTATAAGTGTTTAATAGTGGATAAGGGTGTATAAGAGACTGTATACGAGTGTATAAAATTGTAGGAGGGTGTAGAAGGGTGTGTAAGAGTGTTGAAGGGTGTAGAAGGTTGTATAAGAGTCTATGAGGGTGTATAATAGTGTAGAAGGGTGTACAAAAGTGTATAAGAGTGTATGAGGGTATATAAGAGTGTATGAAGGTGTATATGGGTAAATAAGGATTTATAAGAATGTATAAGCGTGTACAAGAGTGTAGAAGGGTGTAGAAGGGTGTAGAAGCATGTGTAAGCGTGTAGAAGGGTGTAGAAGGGTGTATAAATGTGCACACAGGTAAATAAGGGTGTTTAAGGGTGTAGAAGGGTGTATAATGGTGTATATGAGTGTATAAGGGTGTATAAGGTTGTATAAGGGTGTATAAGAGTGTATAAGGGTGTATAATGGTGTATAAGAGTGTATAAGAATGTATAATGGTGTATAAGAGTGTATACGAGTGTATTTTCCCCTATTTTTCCCTGTTTATGTATTATGTTGTTTTTTTTTATAAACAAACAAACAAAAAAAAAAACAACTCAGTTTAGGCTAATGGTATCCCAAGTTTGTGTACTATTGAACCAGTGTTAATGTATTCAGTGACTGAGAACTAAAGCACTTTTGTACGTCGCTCTGGATAAGAGCATCTGCCAAATGCCAGAAATGTAAATGTAAATAATGGTGAATAAGGGTATATAAGAGTGTATAAGAGTGTATGAGAATGTGTAAGAGTGTATGAGGGTGTATAAGAGTGTATAAAGTTGTAGAAGGGTGTAGAAGGGTGTGTAAGAGTGTATGAGGGTGTATAAGAGTGTACAAGGGTGTATAATGGTGTTTAAGATTGTATAAGGGTGTATAAGGATGAATAAGACTGTATAATGGTGTATAAGGGTGTATAAAGGTGTAAAAGTGTATAAGAGTGTATAAGGGTGTATAAGGGTGTATAAGGTTGTGTAACGGTGTATAAGAGTGTATAAGAATTTATAAGGTGTATAAGAGTGTATAAGGGTGTAGAAGGGTGTATATGGGTGTTTAAGTGTGCATGAGGGTGTGTAAGAGTGTATAAGGGTGTAAAAGAGTGTATAAGAGTGTAGTAGGGTGTAAAGGAGTGTATAAGAGTGGGTGTATAATAGTGTATAAGAATGTATGAGGGGGTATAAGGGTGTATAAGAGTGTATAAAGGTGTATACGGGTAAATAAGGGTGTATAAGGGTGTATAAGAGTGTATAAAGGTGAAAGGGTGTCTAAGAGTGTATAAGTGTGAATAAGGGCGTATTAGAGTGTATCAAGGTTTATATGGGTAAATAAAGGTGTATAAGTGTGTATAAGGGTGTATTAGAGTGTACAAGGTTGTATAATTTTGCACAATGGTGTATAAGAGTGTATAAGAGTGTATAAGGGTGTATAAGGGTGTATAAGGGTGTAATGTGGCTGGAAAAATTATTATAAATATTGAGTGTGATGAAGCTATATCTTCAATCAAAAAACAGATACTTTGGGGGCTTTGGGGTATTCTCAAGAGTGTATCATAAAACAATTCACATTCCTGTGTGTTCCTCCCCTCTTCGAGGAGAAAATGGTGGAACTATCTTCAGGATCTTATCAAGAAGGCTTCACCCTAATTTACATTCTCTTACCCCATTCTCGTCAGGTTCTAATCTCAAGAATATTGAACAAATATGATGATATACTTACTATGTGATTGATGTCTAATGTCATTCTAATGGTCATGGTGTGATTGGTGAAAAAAGTCTAATTTCCAAATCAGAGTGTACTAAAGTTTACACATAGTCTGTACTCCTGTTGGAGATATGTCCTTATGACCTTATTCAACCCCCTCTCAGGTCACAAGATAACAATCCGAGCTAGTATCTTTTACAATACTTACTTAGTGTTATCTCTGGGTCCCAAAACTAAAAACACAGATCACAATCAATCTCTGATCCAGATGTGTCTTTACGACCCAGTCAAAACCAGGTCTTTAGTTGACCCATAGATTTTACGACCCTTTGTCTCTCTTGGGTATATAGGGTGCATTGGCAAGAGACTCAGTGAAGCATCTGCATTCAGAACTTCCCATACTATTACTGTGTGTCTCTATTGCCAGGTATGACTTTGATTCTGTAACTTGTGTTTTTCATACTATGCTGATCATTTTAATTGTTATTGTGTTTTGTATTTTTCTAATTGAATAGATTGATTTAAGTGTAACATAAAAATAAAAGTGTAAAATAAAACTGTTCATTTTGACTTATTCTGAGCCTGTGGAAAATCATTATACAAACCTCTTTAATCTTTGGTTGAGAACTTAAATTGGAATGGAGAATGCCTTAGTTTAAGTTGTAATGGAGTAGCCTCGACTTAAACTTGAATGGAGAATGCTTCAATTTAAAGTTAAATTAGAACAAACCGAATTTTGAACTTGTAAGGAGAAACCTAGTGTAACATCCGGGCGCCCCCGCCCTATGCGGGGCTCGAACCCAGACCTCCGGGGCTGCTGCGTGCACGCGCCTGCACGCCGTGGAAAGAGACCCAGTCACGTGGGGGTGCCCGGACGTGACAGAACACCTAGGTTTAAGGTTAAATGAAGTTATGTTCAATCATTTCAGTTTTATATCTCATTAATAAATTAAGAATAGTCAAACCCTCTAAATTGTTATCAGCATCAGATTATATTATATTAATTATTAATTGGAGTCAGATTATAATTATACACAGAGGATAAAGACAGAAGCCACATTCTAATAAATTAAGAAAATTCTTCTAGAAGTGCAAAGGAAAGGTAGAATACGAGATCCCTTTACCCACGGCACTGGATTCCGTCGTTGGGCCAGTGGGTGGTCCTTACAAGGGTTTATAAATGTGTATAAGAGTGTATATGAGTGTATAAGGGTGTTTAAGGTTGTATAAAGGTGTATAAGAGAGTATAAGGGTGTATAAGGGTGTATAAGAGTGTATAAAGGTGTATAAAGGTATATAAGAGCCTATAAAGGTGTACACGGGTAAATTAGGATGTATAAGAGTGTTAAATGGTGTATAATGGTGTATAAGAGTGTATAAGGGTGTACAAGAGTGTATAAGAGTGTAGAATTCAATTCAGTTCAATTTATTTGTATAGCACCTTTTACAATGGACATTGTCTCAAAACATCTTTACAAAATTAGAGAAGCAGAAAGGAGAGGGAAAAAAAGAATCATTAAATCATTAAACTATTTTATCCCTATTTATCCCTAATGAGAAGCCTGCGGCGACGGTGGCAAGGAAAAACTCCCTGTGATGATATGAGGAAGAAACCTTGAGAGGAACCAGACTCAGAAGGGAACCCATCCTCATTTGGGTGACACTGGACAGTAAATAATGTAAATGTAAATAGTGTCCTTTCTACAACAGCAACCAAAGGCCCATGAGGAACTATTAGGTCAGTGTAGTTTCTGAGGTCATTATAGACACTATTACTGTCAAAAGCTGACAGAAGTAACAGCAGATCTGTGACGGTGTTATAGTTCCCAAGTGACTCTGTCCATGGCTGTCTCCTGGGGACAGGCTGTTCACACAGATCCATCCACAGCATCAGTGACCACCACCAAGCGACGAGACTCCGACCAGGGGTAGAGCCAGTGGTCACACTGGAAACTCTGAACTCTGAACACTGGGAGTGTCTAAGAGTGTATAAGGGTGTATAAGGGTGTGTAAGAGTGTATAAGAGTGTATAACGGTGTATAAGAGTTTATCAAAGTGTATAAGAGTGTATAAGAGTGTACAAGGTTGTATAAGGGTGTATAAGAGTGTATAAGGGTGTATAAGGGTGTATAAAAGTGTATAAGGATGAACAGAAATGTATAAGGTTGTATAAGGGTGTTTATAAGTGTATACTAGTGGATAAGGGTGTATCACAGTGTAAAAGAGTGTAGAAAAGTGTATAAGAGTGTCTAATAGTGTTTAAGAGTGTATAATGGTGTATAAGGGTGTATAAGCGTGTATAAGGGTGTATAAGGGTATGTAAGAGTGTATAAGGGTGTAAAAGAGTGTATAAGAGTGTATAAAAAATTTATAAGGTGCATAAGCGTGTTTAAGAGTGTATAAGAGTGTATAAGGGTGTATAAAGCTGTATAAGAGTGTATGAGAGTGAATAAAAGTGTATAAGGGTGTATAAAAGTTTATAAGAGTGTATAAAGTTGTGTAAGAGTGTATAAGAGTGTATAAGAGTATGTAAAGGTGTAAAAGGGTGTATAAGAGTGTATAAGTGTGAATAAAGGTGTATAAGAGTGTATAAGAGTGTCTAAGAGTGTATAAGGGTTTTTAGGGGTGTATAAAAGTTTATAAGAGTGTATAAAAGTGTATAAGGGTGTTTAAGAGTACATAAGGGTGTATAAAGGTGTATAAGAGTGTATAAGGGTGTATAAGGATGTATAAGAGTGTATAAGGGTGTGTAAGAGTGTAGAAGATATCCATGTTTAGTCCTATCCTCAGTTCTGAGCACCTGATTATAGCATGAAAGGAAATCTGACTGGTGTTTGACCAGTTTGACCAGTTTGACCAGTTTGATTAAGTCTGATGATCATACTCTTTGACACATGCTCCCCTTTTTTTGGGGCAAAGTTCTATACTTTCAGCTTGGATCAAGATTATGGAACTTTCCATCTAAACAGATGCTAAGGACAGAGACATAGAGAGCTCCGAGTATAAAATATGTTTTTAGACTAATAAAATAGATCAGGACTCGTAGAAGCAGGAGACGTATCCAGGTTCAGATCATTCTGTTCTGCTTTAATATTTCCAAGGTGTCTTTTCTCCATTGCCCATAATAATTTTGAACCTGTCTCACGCATTCCAGGAAGAAAATAGAGACATCCTTTCTCCTGTGTTCTTATACACATTCCCAGATTTGAAAGATCTCACACTGTAAGTCAAACCAGTTATGTCTTGGACTCTTCAGCTCCTTCCTGCACCAAATAACCAGAAATTAATTCAGATTTCTGAATGTTCTTGTGATTCATTTCTCTTTTTTACCACCGGGTCTCACTGATCCAAACCTTTTCATCCAAACAGCCTTAGTTCACCCTAGAGAACCTGGATGAAACCCTCAGAGATGCAGGAACAGTAGTAACCTGAGCACATGTTTGAACTGGGAACTCTGGATCTGTGCTCTCGCTGAGTTTACATGCCACACTTCTTTAATTTCAAAAGATCAATATACAATTCAGTCATAAAGCAGCTTTACAGAAATTCAGACCTCTGTGGAAAGAAAGAAAGAAAGAAAGAAAGAAAGAAAGAAAGAAAGAAAGAAAGAAAGAAAGAAAGAAAGAAAGAAAGAAAGAAAGAAAGAAAGAAAGAAAGAAAGAAAGAAAGAAAGAAAGAAAGAAAGAAAGAAAGAAAGAAAGAAAGAAAGAAAGAAAGAAAGAAAGAAAGAAAGAAAGAAAGAAAGAAAGAAAGAAACCAGAGGCAAGAATGAGAAGGGAAAAACTTCCTGAGAATACATGAGACACTTTTTTTTAGCTTCAGCAGTACATTTTAGCTTCATTCTGCCGAAAGAGTGATGTCATTTCACCTAAATTTTCTTTTCTTTTTTTTTACCTTTCTTTTTTTTTATTTTACTTTCACTCACTGACTTTTTGTTCATAGAAACACTCACGGACATCTTCTTTATACAAAATGTGCATGAGGAGACTTTACATGGTTCCTCAAGGGTTCTTTGAGTGGGTCTGGGCTTCTAAAGGGCTTCTGAATGTAACCCAGGAGGAACTCACTGTCTCAGAGGGTTCCTCCAAAACGACAAATCAACAAAAGTGTCTTAAGAAAATGTCTTGATGTCTTAGATGAAATCTTTTCTCTAACAATGTACGGTATAAAATATTGATTGCTCAGCAAGATCCCTGTTTTTAAGTCAGAACTTTACTGTCAGTCAGTGATATAGAAGTATAGAGGAGCAAGAAACAATGTTCTCCAAAGCTTTAGCGAAACATCTACGACTATTTATG